>CM040246.1:105961979-105979999 GCA_022545495.1 Chrysanthemum lavandulifolium
AGCGGAATAAAAGAAAAGCGATAAATGGTAAAGGTAAATCAATAGAGGAGAAAGTGGTGCTAACCTAATTAATCCTCCTAGCTAGTTATGTCTACGCTACTTATCGCAGAAAGATGCCACCACTGAGAGAAGTCGTGTCCCTCATAAGTCCTTGTAACATATTGATTTCACAAACACACAAACAATCACAAATAAGTGGGAGTACAATATGAGGTTTTAGAGAGAAAGGAAGATGGGAGCCTTTCTAGAAAGAGAAAGTAAACAAAAGAAACAAGGTTAGATTAGTGAAGGTCCAACCTCTACCTTGGGAGGTAGAGGGTATTTATAGTTTTACATAATACGCCTCCCGACGGGTCATGATCGTGCATACAAGGGTAAAGACCCGTCCTTCCTCCACGGTGTTACAAAGAAACTAAACTACGCTACAAACTAACTAATTAACTACTAGATAACATAAATAACGACACGCCCACGAGCTAACATATGCTAGACCATAATTGGGGTGACCGACACTTTAACATGGAATTTCCAATTCCTAACAATCTCCCCCTAAGGGAGGTCACCCCATGAAATACATTTTGCATCCTAGCATTCAATCTTTGTCTTTAGTTCTGAGCTCATAGACTTCTATTCTTCAAGTTCCGCAATCTTTGTGCTTTAGTAGCGATTCTTCAAAGTCCGCATTGATTTGTACTTTTAGTGGAGGCCTTTAATTGATCCACATCTTTGATGATCTTCGAGCCATTGAGATCATCGAATGTAATCTGGATCACCCTTTATTGTGTTGCCATCATGTGATGTTGTGACTTTTGGACCGACATGCTCACACTTTCGTGATCATGACATCTTTCCATCGAGTAGCGGAAGCTTTACTTGTTCATGATATTTGCAAAAAGCAGAAGCGTAAGCATAGTGTAAAAATATCGTGAGCCGTGTTATGTAGATATGCACTTGTCATGATGTTCTTCAATCAATTGTGGATGTCGTGAGCATGCGGTTTTGGATTGATTTCTCAATTCGATCACCGCAATCGTCAAATGTACCGCAAACAACAAGCTAGCAATAACACACGAAGTGTCTTTGATCACTTTCGTTGAATTGAGGTACACGCCCATGGTTCCCTTGATCAAGACAAGCACGCGCCGTGATCGTGTAGAATTCAAGAATCTCCTCGACATGTGTTTTCAATGCCTAGTCGTTCTCAAACCGGAGCGCCTCAAAGAAGACAACACGGAGTGAGTGAACCAATAATTGAGATTCACCGATTGATGAAAATTGATTTGAAAACAATCGCGTATTGCTTAGAAGAAAGAGTTTTGCAACACGACAGGGTTTTATGAGAAAGATCAATTTTCAATCAAAATACTTTTGTATTAGAAAATGAGTACATTCGATGTGCTAGAGAAAAGAAGAGATTTACATCGAACGGTTTTTCCAAAAGTATTTTTCAATCGAGATACTTTTTGTGTTTGAAAATGAATACACATTCGATGTGCTAGAGAAAGAAGATTTGCACATCGAACGGTTTTTCAAAAAGTATTCGTCAATTCCATTCCTTGAGCAAGGTTGATTCAAGAATGAATCGCTCCATCGTTTCTGTCCAGTTGTCACAAGCTTGATCTTTAGAAAAGATCTCACATGCCACCCACCAAGAGCTTGTTTGATGTTGGCTCTAGAAGGATTTCCATCTTCATCGTGAATATTTTTACATATCACTCGGATGTTCTGGCAAAACCACAAGGATAATGCATAGGACTCTTAATATATACTTACTTTCCACATTGTGTGAAACAAGAAGTCTTCATGAATTTTGTGTCCTCGATGAGATATTGTGGATGATCTCTTGACTCTAGACTCGACAGTACATTTGGTTCCTATGTCGGAGACTAGGAGAGGGTCTCTTCTTCAATATCAACAATCTTAAGAGAAAGTCGATAGATTATGTAGGTTCCATGAGAATGAAACAAGCCCTTTTAAGAGGAACTTGAGTAGCTGGAAGTTTACAATAAAGATGTTACCTTAGTAACAACTAGTAGCATATGTATTGAACCCGGTTTCGCTTCTAAGGTTGAATTATTGGAGGCTATTTATTTTCACCCTTTTCAAATTAATTTCTTTTTCATTCTTCAACCCTTCGCTTACCGAGACTTCATTACTAGAACCTTGTTGGGTTTATTCCAAGATTAGCTCGCCTCACCCGGCACTCTTCCCATTTCTCACTTTTCTCGCTTTTTTCATCATACCTAAGGACTCTATACTCTCAGTGGATTGTCCTCGGTAGATCCCTCTAGTTCTGGCGAGATCGTGGGAAGGAATACCTAACCTAACCATCCTTATATCACCATGCATAAAGTTAATTGGTCGGTCTTTTGGTATTGTTCTTTCCTTCTTGAAACAAATTGAAAAATCATTTTGAAAAGCAATCAAGTTACTTGTGATACGAGATCAAAGCATTTTGTACCTTAATAGTTTTGATCATTTAAAAATGCTCCCTCAACATGTGCATATGATTTGAAATTGCTTAGCACATGGAGGCAAGAGTTCTTTGAAATAATTTCTTGATCACAATTTCAAAGGAAAAGCCATTTGATTTTCTTGGTAAATTCTCCCCTCAATATGTGCATAGGATATTTGACATCATTTTATCACATAGAAGAAAGAGTTCTTTTGAAGCACATCCACGATCACAAAAACCATTAAGAAACCTTTAGAAAATCAATCAAGGTACTTTATGTTGAAACATATAAATCTTTGTACCTTGAAAGTTTATTTTTTTGAAATGCTCCCTCAATATGTGCTCCGAGATGCGAAAGTGTTTAGCACATATGGGAGAGCAGATGCACACTTGAATCAAACGATCATCTTTTATCAAATTTAATTATTAAATCACAAATTCTCCCTCGATCAAAAATATCAAACCCTTTGAGATTTTAGATCCCAAGTGATTTAATAAGGTTTAGAAAACATGGAGAAAATGTGCCTTATTTAAAAACTCATCTAGTTTTGGATAAATGCTCCCCTCAACATGTGCATTATGTATATTGAAATTGTTTGGCACATGGAGGCGTGAGTGCCTTGAAGGACTAAACCAATTCCATTAAAACGATTTGAGATTTAAATCACGATCTCTCCCCGATCAGTAATTTCAAACCAATTGAGATTTGTGATCCCAATTGATTTAAATCATTTAGAAAATTTTGGGAAAGACGGCAAGATTTGATTTTGAAAAATGATAGATAAGGACAATCTTAAGACATTAAAGATTGTTAGTGTCGTATGATTGTTTTAAGAGATCTTTAGGTAAAATTAAACAATTTCATAATCAAACAAGGACGTAAAAATTTCATTTTGAAAGATCTTTGAGTTTTAAAGAAAATCATACCATGACATAACATTAAATCTTTAGATCAACACTTTATTACGCATAAACGGACTTGATTGATGAAATATTGTTTGAAAATATTTTATTTTAAATCACTCTCCCTCAATTGATGACCGTAGTCGATGATTGAGTGACTTAAGTTTTGATAAAATGAAGACCGGTGATTTCCAAAATTAAGTCCAATTTATTTTCAAAACCCATATTTTCCATTTTCAAAACAATATTTTAAGAATGTTTTAAAATGTTATCAACCACTACTTGTCCCGCACAAAGATTCGTTAGGTGGTTCAAGCTTCGCTCTTGCCGTAGGGTCGAAGAAACCGTCTCGTCAAGCGTTGAGACCTCCGACGTAGCATTTGTTCATGCCAACTCTCCATCGCAGCCAAATTAAGCTCCGCTCTTCATTTGTCAACCCAAGATATAGCTACCCTTTCCTTTTGGCATCCAATCGCCTTCTATCAGGATCCGGATCGAACATTCTTTTAAACCATGTTATCTCGTGACACGTTAGGAACACAGATAGACATATATGGTGGTCGACAACACCCAAATAGCAATCGACTAATAAAAGTCAATCCAACATATCAATCGGCTCATATAAAGCATGGGAATAATGTGTTTATCAAACTCTAATCATCTAATCCTAACAATCATATCCTAGGCACCTAATCCTTCAACGAGGTTAACATGTTTTACATTTAAGTATATAGGCTAATTAGATAAGCTCGTTAGATGATATAGATTTGAAAACATTCTCCTCTCAATCGCTGACTAATTTTCCAAAAGTTTAAAAGTTACTGAAGTCATTGATTGAGTTTTCAATTTATACGAAAACTCAACTGATTGATTTACAAGCAACTCATTTACCACCATTTTGTTAAAACAAATATTTTTCCGGAGAATTTAGAAGGAAAAATATTTGAGTAGCAATGCAGCCCTTCGACATACTTTCCTCATTTTGTTTTAGGATAAGTGCATGAAATTTTTGAAAATTGGTTTAGCGATCACTTTCCTTCTTCTCGAGGAGTGGGTTGCTATCCAAATAATAGCAAACCATGGTTTTAGTGTAGGTTACAATCAAATAACCGCAAGCCATATTTTGAGACATGTTTAGAAAGAAATATTTACACCTCCTCGTCAACTTCATCTAAAGTCCTGTGCCATTATTGAATGACATTTCTAAGATCAGTAGATGTTATCGATACCATAAGACATGTCTAGAGAAACATACTTTGGTATTTTTCAATTTTCCGATTTTAAGGGCTTTTTTTTTATTTTAGATTTTTCTATTTTGTTTTTGTTCGCTTTATATTTTTGTATTTTGCTTTTTGAAAATTATTTACAAAGATAGAGAAATAGTTTAATAAGATGATGATACGAGTACCGAGATAAGGAAATCGCTCATCACTTTGTAGAAGATAAGTCATCATCTCTTACGCTTTCACCACCAAAGAATTCGAGGCTCTTGAATCGTTGCAAGAACTTGAGCCTTCAAAAGTGAATCTTTGGTAGCTTCCCCAAACCGACAATTCATGTAAAAAGACCATTTCCCCAAGAAGAAGTAAGCAAACACCTAATTGTATGAAGCTCAAGAACCCAAGAAAATGATAACATCAAGTAACAAGTTAACACGGATAATTTCGTGGTTATCAAACCCGAAATAAATGATTAAGCCCGATCACATGAACTGCTAGGCGTCCCAGATGTACACATAACTCTTCGAGTTTCGAAAGTAGTTGTCTATTCAGGGAACAACATATCAACATCTTCATTATACCAAGTGCATTCCGCTTATCTTCCATATAACCATTCACCCATAATGTACACATGTACCCGACAAGAATAGAGACGATGACATCCAAGAAACATGTTTACTGGTTATTAGTTAACCGTAACAAGAAACATGACATCCAAGAAACATGTTTAGTTACCGATTATCTCGCAGATTTCAACTCCGTAATAATCGATTAAGCCCGATCAAGTGAACATGTTGTGCATTCCGATGTACATATATCTCCCCCATGATGGTTGCAATCTCATCGAATCATCATAACAATGTGTACATGAAGGAATAACCGGAAGCACTTTACCATTAATCATATCAAGATGTCGATAAGCAATTTCATCTTACGCTCCAAAAATTCTTCTCATATTTCTTCCCATCAAGGCTAAGATAGCACATACCAAAAGTATCCAGAGACCACTTCCCCCAAATGGTTGGAATAATACACCAAAGGCTATGAGTAAACACTTAGTATCTCTACGATTATGACCTTTGTCTTTCCCGGGATTACTTCAATAGAGAAAAGTATTAGGTTCATCACGTGTACTTGTGTATTTAGATGTATGTCTCCTTCCCCTTGCTGGTTTTGATACCACGTAATCAAAGAACACATTATACATACCAAATATTATTGAAATAGAGAAGAACAAAATTAGCTCAAATCAATCCTATGAGAATCAACTCGCCAGTAAGCTCTCCCCGACTATCTTTACCAACCCATATGTAGACAATTTAAGTGACCAAGAAGAAAAACCCGATATACCAAACTTGAAATCAAGTCGAATTCCAGACATTTGTATCTTAAGCTTGCACTTAAAGATGGAAGAACGGTGTCGAGAATTTATGCTACAAACAAATATTTAAGTATCAATACTCAAACAAAGTATGAGACATAAACACCTCTTGAGATTATCCATCATCGGTCTTTAACCGCCCACCCGATCGCCGGTAACTAGATAAACCAAGTCTTCAACTCAAATTCTTAAGCCCCAACAAGTTATCAAATAAGAACATGCCTTTATGAAGGTCAACTTCAACTCAAATAAGTGATAAATGATTAAACCGGTAATCAACTTGTGTCAAATGTCCAACACGTGAATAAATATACAACCGGATGTACACACAACCCATCGAATGAAGTAGAATAAATGATTCCTCAACATCAATGCATTCTTCCTAAGGTATACATGTACAGATCGATCCGAAGATTCACCAATAATGTCTTCGACCGGATGAGGTAGTCATTTTCCTTAATGTTCATGTGGTTGATTTATAGCGCACAATGAGAGGAACAATTATCCGTGAAGATTTGGCAAAGGAATACCAAAGAGGATCATAATTCAATAGTGCATCTACAATATCATGATAGTCATTATCAACGCCTTTTGAAATAACCTGAGGTAATGTTTCTTGAGGATTCCAAGAAGTACTTCTTAGATGGTGAACCAATGAGTCAAGAAGAACCGAGCATAAGCTTCGAAACTAGATGATCAACATTCGTTAGAGGTTGGAAGTACTCATAAAACATATCTTGAAACAATGAATCCCAAACAATGAATCCCAGCTTATCCTTAGTAAGTGAAGTATTAGGAGTCAAGGAGAGTCATATGACCATAATTAAAGCATCCATCAACAGTAGTATATGCATTTTTTCACCCTCAAAAATTGCATCCGGTTGCCATTTTTGATTTGAACAAGTGAATAAGACTATACACCAATGAAAGAGCGTGGAAAACATGAAGCTTGTTGATGAAGAATGTCGATGAGAATGTTCATACACATGAAGATTTCTTCTTTGAAGATAAAGCGCATCAAGCATACACCTTCATTTTCTTTCGAGGAACGGGCTCAAGTGTTATCTGCAGCACGCCATAATGATGAAGTACGAGGCCCGAATCGATGTGAACAGACGCAGAGACCATTGAATATCAATGTTGAGTAACTTGAACCTGAGTTATGAGATATCAATCCTTTGTTATCCTTACTTTAAGCCGCCTATGTATGAAGGATCAAGTATTCAGAATCGAGTAAGGACTACCACCGATAACATCAAATAGTCCCAATATTAAGTGTCAATTTCCCGATAATGCTCCTTAGTTATATCATTTATATGGATTTACTGTTTTCCATTGTTTTCCACTTTCAGTAAATTACGAGCATCGAGCTACGAGACCGGAAATGGAATCATTATTAAAGATTTATCGCAAAGATGCCTATTTTGAAGAAGTTCCACCGTAACTCCTCTCTCACATTACTACTGTAACTATTGCGTGACCCCTCAATACCAACTTATCAAGAGGTTACGCGTAATTCTTCCCAAAGGTTACCACGTAACTCCATTAGGTCAAGAGGTTCCACGCCGCTATTATTTACTACCGTAATTATCGCATCACTTACAATGTAACCGAGTTTATTGAAGATCACGACAGAACCACTTATATGGTTACGCCATAACCAGCGTATCTAGTGCATTTACTAAGAAATAGAAGGTTACGGCAGAATTCCTTTGTTGGTTACGCCAACCCGCACTCGCCTATAAATACCCTACAATTCTAGCATTTCTAAGCATCCCATTCCACACACAACACTCTAAGAACGTGGGAAAAGCTCAAGGCGGGTCTAGGGAGCATACAGAGTCAAGCTTCCAAGCGAAGTCACCCATTACGATAAGCTTTAGCGTTTATATTTCTTTTACTTTCAATTCATGTATTTGCACCTTTTAATATTAAATTGATTTGCATGATTATATGAAGCTAAGCACCCTTGGTGCTAGCCTAGTTATGATTCCTTAATTTTTTTGTTTTATACCTTTACTTTCTGACAATTATTTCTAAGTGTATGCATGCATAGTTCTTTGGTAGTCACCTTTGATTTGGTAGTTTTGAATGGCGACAGAGGCCAATTGCTCAGAGATATGGCCAACTCGACCCTGTGTGAGTGGACCGAGATGGGAATGGTAAGATATGACCAACCGACGACCCTTTCTACTTGTGCGACGAGACCAACCGATCACCTATCGCTCGGATGAACTTAAGAATTGTGGGGTGTAGTGTCTAAGTTCCTAACGCCCAGCACTCACTATTTTGAATCTAGCATATGGGGTACTTAATGACTTGGCTTAGGGGACCGTGGAACAACAGGACTTATGATGGTGCACCGATTTCTCGTGGTGGCATCTTTGCTGATAGGTTAGACCTAATTGACCAAATGTTGTCCTCTCGAATTTGACCCCACCAAGTAATTGGAAAGAGGTAGACGAGACATAACTAGCTGGGAGGATTGACTAGGTTAGCACTACTATTCCTCTATTGATTTCCTTTACCCATTTAGTCGCTTTTATTTTATTCTCGCATTAGTAGTTTAATTAATTAAATCCTTATCGAAACCATTATTATTCTCGCGGACAATTAGACTTAGTAATAATCCAACACATAGCTCTTGGGACAACCTCGGCTTTACCATTTACTACACTACATGACCGGGTACACCGCCTGTTAGCTACACTAGGGTAGACCATAGGTATAGCGAGACACTATAAATATTAAGACCAGTCAGAAAACCGTGCATCAAGTTTTTGGCGCCATTGTCCGGGAGTTATATTAGGATTGATATTAAGTCTTTCATTTCGCTTTTTAAACTTTTCTCACAATCATATTTCACGCTTTCGGATACCATGGAAGTCGTTAACATCGATAAGCTCACTCTGAGGAATAGTTGGCATTGACAAGAGAAGAACAAGGGTCGAGGATTGTTAGGCCGTCATTGCGTAAGATGCTCAATTCAAATCAAACCTCAATTCATGAGGGAATTGCATGCAAATCCCTTCTAGAAGCATCACCGATGGTGCTTATGAACATGTAGACAATGTCGAATACATTGTCAGCCTATTTAAAATTCCCAGAGTCTCACATGATGCTATAATGCTACGAGTATTCCCTATTTCTCTTACGGGAGCTGCAAAAAAGATGTGTCGATCGATTACCTGCAGGGACTGTCAACACTTGGTCTATCTTAAAAAAATATTTCATTCAGAGATATTGTCCTCCATCAAAGACGGCTAAGAAAATGGAAGAAATTCATAACTTCAAGCAAGAGGGCGATGAAACGTTATACCAAGCTTGAGAAAGATACAACGGATTGTTATACAAGTTCCCTACTCATGATCTCAACAGCCAACAAAAAGTGAACGTCTTCTACAAGGGACTGAACATCTCTTCAAGACAAATGATTGATTCTCGGGCGATTCCTAGTATGACACCCACTATAGCTTTGGAAACTATTCAAAAATGGCGAGACCACTCTCACAAATGGCACAATGGTGGAAGCAATCAAGTAAGAATGATGATATTGAGGGCCTTGCAATGATAAACAATCGTCACACCCCAAATTACTGCTTTGCATGGATTGAATACCTTGGGAGGATCTGTCATAGCATCAAAGTTACATTATATCGAACGACCTAAAGTGTCGTTTGGAAAACACATCGCTTAATTTATTAAAACAATCGAGATGGGAATGTGAATCCTAATCAAGGAAATTTTCAAAATCAAGGCCCTAATCCGAACATTAAAGGCCATAATTTTCCTATTCAAACTCAAGCCATTGTTCCAACCGACCATCATCCGATGAGTTATTGAAACAATTCATGAAATCCCAAGATGAAATGAACAGTTGTTGGTCACGATCACGATCTAAAGAAGTCTTTAAATGATCGACCCCGGGCTCGTGAAAACTTCCGAGCAACACGATCGCTAACCCGAGGGGCGATGCTAAGGCCATCACAACCAGAAGTGGTGTTTCATATAATGGACCCGCTATTCCTACTACCTCTTCTTCTCTCCCAAAGGTAGTAGAAAGTGAACCTAAGACACACAATGGACCTTTGACTCCAATGCCTCCTCCACCAAGAGCAATGAGTCAAGTTACCAAGGATACAATGGACAAGGTGCATTTTTCAAGCCCATGGCATCAAGACACGTCCCACCTTCGGTAGTCCAAGCTTTAAGTCCGAACCCGAAGTT
Organism: Chrysanthemum lavandulifolium; assembly: GCA_022545495.1. NCBI lineage: Eukaryota > Viridiplantae > Streptophyta > Magnoliopsida > Asterales > Asteraceae > Chrysanthemum > Chrysanthemum lavandulifolium. The sequence continues at coordinate 105,972,166 of CM040246.1, forward strand.
CCAAAGACAAATTCGAGCGAAATGACTTCCGTCTCACTCAAAAGTCTAGTCAACTTCCTTACCCATCAAGAATGCATGATGAGAAGCTCAAAGACAAAAACAAAGAGCAAATGGAAAAAATTTCCAAATTTTCAATGAACCGCACTTTGATATAAGCTTCGTTGATGCTCTCGCTCTAATGCCCAAATTTGCATCCACACTTAAAGGCTCACCGAGTAACAAAGATAAGTTATCCGAAATGGCTAAACCCTCTCAATGAGCAATGCTCACGGTCCTTCTCAAAAGCTTCCCAAAAGCTTCAAGACCCCGGCAGTTTTTAATCCCGTGCGATTTCTGGGATGGTTCAATGCTCTCGCCTTGGCCGATCTTGGCGCTTAGCATTAACCTCATGCCACTCTCAAGATGGAAGAAACTTTCTTCCGAAACTTACTCCTACTTGTATGACTCTCGAAAGCCGGACCCACTACAACTCGTCCACTGGGATAACCGAGGATGTCGTAGTGAAAGTAGGAAAGTTTCACTTTCCAATCGACTTTGTTGTAGTAGACTTTGATGCAGATCCTAGAGTTCCCCGCCTTGGGGAGAGCTTTCTTGAGAATGAGCCGTGCTCGATTGATGTATTTGCGGAAGAAGTTGACTATACGGGTTGATAACTAAGAACTCACGCTTATTATCAACCGTAACCCAAACCTCTATCCAAACATAGTGTTGCCACAATTGATAAAAATCGAAAGAATCAATGCAACACTCTCTAATTTCACCAGTTAAGAGGAGTCACCAAAGCGTCGAGCTAAAAGCTCGAAAATCAACCCCGGTTCAAACAAATGGTTTGAAAGTTGTACCAAGGAGTCATGAGTATTCTTGATGATGATGATCTAGAATCGAGACTTCATCGGAAGTGCAGGAAACCGCTAGCTCTAAGAGCACACCACTTGTCCCACCTCCGGAATCGCTTATCGTATTGAGTTTGTTAACTCGTAGATGAACCGAACTCTCTTCAAAGATCCATCATCCATTTCATCTCCGGATCCAATTGTTTCCGACTTTTCCATTCTTCTCTCACACCCCGATGAGGAAGATGATAACTTTGGAATGAAGTCGATACCTTCTAAGTGATGAGTCAATTCCAACAGAGTTGATGATTCTTACTTGGATTCGTAGGGGACATCCTTTTTCTTGAAAGTTTATTAAACGAAGAATCGTCCCCAAACCTCCTCCCGAAAATTCCTTTGACAATCACCATACAAGCTTCAAGTTTAAGCTTAAAAATGTCAAAATGGTGATTTGCTTTTTTCCGATGAGGAATGGACATGCATTGTGATGCACATATTCATTCCATTCTTCACAAATGGTGTGGTTGCTCTTTCCCTTTTCTCCTTCGGGAATGAGGACACCATCTTGACCCCAGTATTATCCTTTATAGTTTCTACTATTAAAATACCGGTTGTATCTCGTCGGAGTGGAACTTTCGATGTTCATATGTTATTAACATCGTGAATGAAAGTCCGATCGAAATTGGTCTTCCACGCTATTTTCCCCATGAACCAATGAATGCGGGGATCGAGTCAAGCTAGCGACTCTAAGAATCAAAAAATAAGAGCACACACCATATGGGTTTTCACCCATATTTCATCTTCTTTCTCTGTTTACCACCCTAGTGGGGGAGTTGCCCACTGTTGTATATAAAATCTTTTCTAAAAAAAAAAAAAAAAAAAATCTTTCAAATAATGGCCGTAGTATTTCCCTTTTACGTTTTTTGTTTCAAGATAACACCGGGTATTTTGAATATTGAGGGCAATATTCATTTCTAAGCGTGGGGGAATTCTCACTAATTTTATCATGAAATTATCCACCCAATTTCCCTGCTTTTGGCCAAAAATTTTTTTGGAGTAAGTGTTTTCACTTACTCAACAAATGGTAATCGGTCCACCATGTCTAACACACATAAGGATTGGCTAATCCAAGAGCAAACGGCTCTTGGTAAAGATTTCTCAAACCGCTTATGGTTTGCAATTTGCCCAAAATTGTATGGTATTCAACTCACCATATCTTAAAAGTGAAGAGTTGCCAGCCCGCAAGTTTATGGCTTGTGGTAAAGGCAATGGAAAAACCATAATTGGTAATCGGCTCACCAAAGATAATATCGATAATTTATCTAAGAGTTGGCTAGTCCAGAGCAACGGCTCGGTAAAGACAAATCAAATCCGCTTATGTTTTATGATTTGCTCAAAATCATTTGGTTATCGCTGTACCAAGGTTCTTACTTGAACCAAAACAATTGGCTACTCCGTAGTGATGGCTTTTGGTAAAGAGTTCTTTAAAATCCATTAAAGTTCTAAAACATTGCTAGGGACTAGCAATATCTCGCAAGGGGATTGATGAGGTTCAAATACTCATCATTTTGCACTATCTAGATCAAAAACATCCGAAAACACTCAAAATGCATCAAAATGATGAAAATATCACAAATCGTTGTGTTTTGTGTTTTAAATGCAAAATATCAAAATCGATGAAAAACATATCAAGTTTGCAAAATTGGCGCTTTAGTCCCCAAGTTTCAAAAGTTGTCAAATCTAGTCCCTAGAATTCAAAATGTGAGTTTTATCATTCAAGGTCCCTGAAATATTCTAAGTTGTTAAAAATGGTCCTTGATTGATTCTTTGGTAAATGGCGTAGAAAGGTCCTAAACTTTGAAAAGTGTCAAAAATAGTCCTTGGATATTTAAAATGGAATTTTATGCAAATATTATCCTTGTACTATTAAAGATTGGCAAGTTTGGTCCTTTGATAACATTGGAGAAAGTTCAGAGTTTGGTCCTCAAAATCCGAATTTACATGATCGGGTCCTTGCGATATTATCAAACCAAACGGACACCTTCAAATATCAAGCCCAAACCCAATCCAATAACACTGCCGGCCCAAACCTTAGCCCAATCCACCACTTGGACCTTGACCCTTGAGCCTCTCGACCTCGAGCCATCCATTATACATTTTGATCCTCACCAAACCCATTTTGACCCACCCCATAATAATTAAAACCACGGTCAACAAAAGTCAAAAACTGTGGCACTGCATCTCCCTCACGTCTCCGCCAAATCCTGAAACCACCATGGTTTTTCATTCCACTTGCTCTTATCATATTACTACCACCTTACCTGTCTCCCCCTCACTCCACATCTTCCCAAAATCCATTAATATCAAAACACGCTTAAAGACTTTTGGCGCCAAAATCTACAAATGGATGGTTTTGATGACTTTGACCAATCCAATGGTTGGAATAAGTCGAAAGATTCGGAGATATCAACAGAGTCTAAAAGTCTATAAAGAAGGAACGAGAAGCAATGGGAAATAACTAGTGTAATCTTTAATTTCCAATGTCGTTTTAGCTTAAATTCAAAATTCAGTGTATGTTTTAACTTTAAAGCTTTGTATTTCAAGTTTTCCTTGTATAATAAATCTTTTGTAAGCATCAATTTCAACTCTAAGTCTTGTTTTCAGTTTATGCAAAATTTCCATGTTCAAAATTCTCATGAATGTTCAAATGTTGTTTGTAGCCTTTGTCTTGGACTGATAAGCCACATAAGCTCCTAGATAGCTTATTCAAGCTATTAGTAACCTTTAAAAGCGCTTAGAAGTAAAAAGAAAAATCACCAAAAATACCAAATAAATTAGTGAAAATAAAAATCACAAGAAATGAAGATCAAAGGTTGGAGCGGAAGTGAATATTGGATTGCCTCAGGTTAGTGGCTTAGTGGTAAGCCTATAGGAGTGGTCTTTTGATCTTGGTTCGTGTTTTCGATGGGATAGCCTCTTGTAAGCTTTTAACTCAACTTTGCATTTTTACCGTATAAGTGTTCATTAGCTTGAATCTCTGCTTCTTTATGTTCATTAGTTATAGTTAAGTGTATTTAAGCATTAAAAATAGTTACTTGTTCTCTTTAATTTGTATTTAGTAAAATCTCATTTTGATGATTAAGATAGCATTAGTGTAATTCTAGAGTTTTATGTTGTTAGTGTTGTTATTTAATGCTTATTTAGCCTTCATATATGATATTATAAGGTCTGGAATCAGGTGCATGGTTTTAATCTTTGAAAGTCTTTGAAAAGTTCCAAAACAGTTATATTAAGGCTTGTTTGGTTGTGTTAGTTAACTGTGTTATAAGGTTGTTTGAGTTTGTACTTGTTGTTGTCCTATGTTACATTAGTGCCTAATATCTCAGTTTAACAAGAAAAACCAGTGGTCATTTGTTAAAAGTCAAAATTAGCTTTTGATCAAATCTTGTGTTAACTGTTGGATTTTAATGATCCATGATCTTGTTTTTGTGTTCATAAGTTGTCATTGTTGATCAAATCAGTCTTATTTCACCTTAACATAACATAATCAGTTGGTAGGATCAATTCAAAGTTCATTTTAGTCAACTTAGTTAGTTTTTAAAAAAGTCAAAATTTTCAATTTGGTCGTTTTTGAATAAAAAAGATAATTTTAGTGTGTGTTTAATATTGAGATTTAGCTTATAAGCTTTTGGGATATTAAAGTTTAGCTGCTAAACTTAATTATAAAAATATTACTTCACTTTCAATCAGCTTATTCAGTGCTTTTTACCTAGCTTCTTTTGGACACCTTTTCAAATATGTGCCCTGTGCACAGTTTTGGACCCATTTTCACAAGCTCTTAATAAGCTCTCTAGTTACCCTTAGCTTGTGATCTTTGGCTTTTTGGGAAGCCCACCTAGCCAGCTTGATACCTCAGTACTTGTTTTTAGCTTTTGAGCTTATTTGATAAGCTAAAATAGCTTTGGAAAAAAGCTGCAGGCCTGTTTGGATAGTTGGTTCATCATAAGTGCTTGTTGCTTATTTCCAGCTTATCAATGTGTTTATCTGTGTATTTTAGATTCATATAAGTAGCTTGTAGCTTGTTTTAGCTTATTTCACTTTTGTTTTAGCTTACAAGTTTATTTGAGCTTAAAATCTTTCAAATAAGATCATAAGCTCAACGTTGGGTTTTAAGTTCTCAAACAGACTTATTATTAAGTTTGTAAAAATTTTGTTTTTATTAAAGTTTCATATTTTCAAGAGTATAATAGTTTTCAAAAAGAAAATCCACAAAACATCATTTTTAATATAGTGATAGCGTTTATTTAATAGATTTTAGCTTTTTGATTTTTCTTTCATCTTATTATTAAGCACATCTAATTTTTATATTTTTCTTATTTTCTGTCACCTTAAGTTATTTTTTAGAAAAGTTTCATAATTTTCCTAATCTGCTTAGTATTTATTATAATTTTAAATAGTTAAAAGTATTAAATAATTAGTAATAAATAATTAAAAAGCATAAAAATATATTTTCAGTTTTAAAATTAGTTTTATCATATTTTAGATTTTTCTAAGTTAAAATTTTATTTTTCCGAGTTAATTTTATATTTTCTAGTATTTAAGTGTATTTTAAATAGTTTTAATTAATAATAATTAAATAAATAGTTATAAAAATAATTTTCTTTTCCAATAATTTTCTTTTATTTTTAGGATTCCAAAAATATCATTTCCATATTTTTAGGTCTTTTATTTCTTAGATTTCACTTTTTATTTTGTACTTTTACGTAGTTTATTAAACGCACGCTTTACGCTTTGTTTCATCCGATTGTTGTGCTTATCAATTCTCAGATCAAAATATCTTCCAATCAATCAAGAGTGTAGTTATTCATCAAATCCTTAGTGATCATTCTATCGTCCGAAAGTTTTGATATACCATTGAGTCTCCGTGGACTTAACGACCTGTGGAAACACTATACCCTCCCAGATCTTCATTGTATTGGTTTCGAGCGCTTTAAGTTTATTACGGTTAGCCATTCACAAGTGGTTAGCTTGAGTGATTAAACTTGACGGTTCGGAGCCCAACCGTGATAGCAAGAGAAGTTACTCGAACTACCGGTCACAGGAACAACACGGGAGACAATCCACCGACCGGAGTAGTAACCGTAATGTGAATTATCGCAACTGTGGGAGCGCGACAATGACAAGTATATCCCATCGACAAAGACTCCAAAGGAGATACTTGCAACAGTAGCGCAAATTTCCCAAGACCTCCACCAATGCGCACCCTGGAGGATCGGGCGCAGAGAAGTGGTACCGCGACTATCATGGACGGAAGGGCCACACTACTAATGAATGTGTCACACGCCATCATTGACAAACTAGTCAAGGAGGGTAGATCGGACCATTTGGTCAAGAACATCAAAGAAGGAAAGATAGACAAAATATCGGGAATAAGAAGGAGGGCCCAAAGATAAGGTCGACACTATTTACATGATACAATCATGGCAAAGAGTAACTAAACAAAAGGTAAGCCAGAAGTTTTCCCATGGAAGTGCAATCACTTTCCCTACATTAACTACAAACAACGCAGTGGTAGAACCACTCATCATCGAAATAAATGCGGGGGGTCACGACATCCACCGCATGTATGTCGATGGTGGAGCATCGGCAGACATAATGTACGAACACTACTTCAAACAACTGCGCCCGGAGATGCGCAGTCAGTTGAGCCCGGCCACGACAATACCGATCGCTTCACAGAGAAAAGATATGGCCTATGGGCAATTCGACTCATGGTTAGAGTAGGTAATAACGACCACTCCACAACCGCATGGCTGGATTTTATGGTCATCAATCCCTCGCCATACAATGGCATTATCGGAAGACCGGGATATCGCCCATAATGCTGCAGTCTCCGCTCTACAAAGACACAGGATGCTTAAATTTCTAGTGGAAGGAGGTGTCATATTCTCTACAACACCGCTCGTACTCACCTAAAGAATGTAACGCGGTCACATGCGAAACGGCACCTATTACGTAACAGTGCACCAAAACTCCAATCGAAGGTAGCAATTCATCCCGATTACCCCGAACAGAAATATCGATGGGGGGATCACTATCGGACAACCAGCAAAAGCAAGCGGTATAGCACTCTTGCGTAAGAACCCAGACATTTTTACATGGGAGCCAAAGCACATGGCGGAGTACCACGTTCAATCACGAACACAAGCTGAGAATCCGACAAGGATACCACCATACGCCGTAATAGCGCCAAGCTCCACAGCTAGCAATTCTTGTAACATATTGGATTTCACATACACAATAAACCAAACATAAAGTAGGCGATAGGATGATTCTAAAGAGAGAAAGTAGAGGTTGGGAACTTTAGTGAGAGAAAGAAAAGTCTTATTATGAGCTCCAACTCTCTACCTTGGAAGGTAGAGAGTATATATAGTCTTTACATAAAACACCACCACGGGCATGGATCGTGCATACGATTGGGTAAAGACCCGTCTGTCCTCACGGTGTTACTTAAACTAAATACTACTTAACTTATAATAATCTACGATCACGAGCTTAACGATTACATATACTTGAGGTGACCGACTCTTTAATAACTGGATTTTCCATATCCTAACAATCTCCCTAAGGAGGTCACCTCAAATACATCTTAAAAATACAATGAATACAAATGATATTTCATCGGGATAGTTCTTGTATTCTTGTTCTTGTTCTTTCTCTCGAGGCTCATAGTCATTGATTCTTCATAGTTGCATGTTTGGATAAACCAAGTGGAGGTCTTTAACTGATCCATGTGATAATGATATTTGAGCCAGTTTTTGAGATCATCAGCAATAATACATCTCTAACTCTTCCATTGTGGTGTTGTGACTTATGGACCGACATGCTCACATTCGGATCATGATATATTCTCATCCGAGTTGGGAAGCTCGCTGATTCATGATATTGGCGCAGCAGAAAGCGAAGCATGGAGTGAAAATATAAGAGTCATTGATGCACTA
>CM040246.1:105980099-106024898 GCA_022545495.1 Chrysanthemum lavandulifolium
ATCATGTTATGTTGGGAGCGATTATTTATAAATCTTAGTGCAAGCAAAATGTTCACATATTCCAAAGTCAAAGTGATGCTCATCGAAGATATTCATCCAATATTTTCTTTACTACGATGTTTTGTACACTCTCAATCACCGATAACCGTAACGACACCTCTTCATGTCTTCTCTCCTCGTTATTCATCACAAACTCAAAATTTGATAGACCAACATGAGGCTGAATTCGGGATGAATTCCTTTTTGTTGGGCGAATGTGACAACTCGTATTTCGGTCATATTTCAAAACATTATTCATGCTTCATCATTTATCGTTTATCGTAAGCTGGTTTCTGAGCATCAAATCACGTAACCATAATGGTTTAGCTGTGAATTCATGATCATATCATCGAGGATATTTCATATAGACTAAGTTTAGTCTACATTTCATTAACATCATTGTCATCATATTAGTTCATGCATGGTTTTGCATTTACGTTAAGCGATATAATTCTCATACTAAATAAACGTTATCGCGTAATTAATTATTTTGAACAATTGACCCATTAATTCCAAAAATTATCCCGATATATTTTTATACTCATATTAAGTTTATAAAATAATATTATGAGTTTACCCAGTGTTTTAAATTTATTTTGTATATAAATTGTTATATTATATAATTCTGACGGTTTTCTTAAATATTACACGATTATTATTATTTCACTCAAATTTTTGCAAGAAATGTATCTTTATAATTTTTATGACCTAAATATATTTTATATTGACCGTAAAAATTTATTTTTATCTAACGCTACTCTATATACTCAAATGTGACTACAACTTATCATTTATCTTCATTTAATCACACTTAAACATTACATTATACATTTAAAAAATAATAAAGAGAATGACTAACCTCCCTTGTCGACAAGGAGGGTGAGTCATTGAGTGATTCATTTGTTTTGCTAAATATCTTCCACAAGTGTATGTATTATACTACTTTAACCAAACATAATTCACTCATTCATTTTCAAAGTAAAAGATCAAACTCTTGCTCTCTTCTCTTTTGCAAAACCGCCACCCTAAGGACCAAGGAAGATCATCACAATAATTTTCAAGACAAGGTTTTAACACACTAGTATCACTCTTTGTATAGGTTTTGAAATAAAAACCTAGGGTGATTAGGAAAATCCTTTGTTCTCATAAACCTCATCAATTACTAGTAAGCATTTCATACATATCATTATTTTCATATTCATTTCTATGTTCATTTTATTATGGACAAGTAAAACATGCAAGTTATGTGATGTTTATACCACTTTTAAGGTTTTAAGAGTTATGTATATTATAAGTCATCCTATAATTACTCCTTGTTATATATTATTTTGGTGATGTCTAGGAACCCATGACACCCTAAGAAGGTGTATGGTAGGATTAGAATAGCCGGAGTTGTTTTGAATGGGTTAGAATAGGTTTGGCGCGAGAAAAACTCATTTCGACAAGTTTGCAAAAGGGTCTGTCCTTATTTTCAAAATCTGGAAAATCCGACAGTAGGTAAAAATTTTGGCATAGATATTTAGAAAATATACTTTAAAAGCGAAACCGTGGCGCTTGAGCGGATTAAAGCGGAGCTATAACGAAGAAGTTATGAATTTTTCAAGTTGGCGTAAAACTATAATTTTCTGGAAATTTCAGCATGTATTGCTTATTTTGTACGAGTCAAAAGTGAAGCTTGGGCATTGTAAATTATTTCGACTTGTCAAAAATATGTTAGTATACTTTGATACAAAGCTAAGGACCTTTAAAACATAGAAAACGGATTTGTAACGATTAAATTATACACGTTTTCACAAAGTTGCCGTGATTTTATTATATAAGAAAAACTATTAAATTTCTAATAGGCAAGTTTTACGGCAAAACTAGAGACCAAGTTGAAGGTTGTTTTTAACATTGATTTAGAACTTTTTATAAAGTGATGTCTTCTAGTAAAAGTAAGTTCGCCAAGTATATTTTCCAAAATGACCGACTGTTTGTTTAGCGGAGTTGTAATGAATTAAATACGTTTACTCAAACTTTGCCGCCGAAAAACCATCCTTAAACTATATTTTGGGACATAAGTACCATACTTAACCTCTATTTTTCTTTATGTTCGAGACCTTTAGGATGAAACTTAAACACTAAAACTTTGAGATAATGATCGAGCTTCCTAAAACCGTTGAGTTGTTTCCTAACGCTCGGCGTACACCATTTTACGACTAGCTTTTAGAGGCCATTTTAGTCACTTTCATGGAAATTTCAATGACATTATTTTACGATGAAAGTTATATTCTCTTAATAAATCACTATATGATTATCGTCGGATATCATTTCAACATAAATACGTAAAGTAATTTAAAAATGGTCGGACGTTAGAAGATTATATTTTCGACGAAAAGCATTATTTTCAAAATTTCATGAGTGGTATAAATATCATCCGAATTGCATGCATAACATTACATGATGACTTATTACATATCATATCATTCATAATAGGTCGGTTTGAGATTCACACTACATTTCGATGTATCCACTTTTGTCATCATAATCATTGCAATGGTGAGTTTTCATAGCCCGATTTATTCAAGTTTTACTTATTTCAAACCTACGGGGAGAATACATTGCACATCATTTTATTACGATACCAAGTATATCAAATTCATTACATTGCTTAAGTTACCTCATTGCCGGTTAAATGTCCCCATTTCATAAACATGAACCGTTAATTTCATAGAAGCGTGGGTGAGTGGATAGATCTATCGAGGGTGACACCTCCATCCGGGTTGGCGGATTCCAACCGGACGGATGCATTTCATTTCATAATCATTATTTGAGTTGTTTGGCAAAACACTCTGTTGGGGCGAACATCATAATCAGTCAAGCTTCGGTGTCATGTGCTTAAGCAATTGTATCATTTTTGTGACATCATTGTCATACATAATTTATACTTGTGGTAGTCGTATTAACATTTACATAAACTCTATGAACTCACTCAACCATTGTGTTGACACTTTTAGCAATGTATTTTCAGGTAACTAAGGCATTCACTTCATGGCATGCATGTGGACATATCATAGAGTCGCGGTGACGACGCGTCTCACATGGGATTTATACACTTTAAAAACATCGTTTGACTTGTACCAAACTTATTTTTCCGCACATAGTAACTTTTATTTGGGACCTATCTTTGTAACTCTGAATGTTTTTATTAAATCAAGCGATGTATTTTTCAAACGACACTTTAGGTCGTTCAATATAACTGTGATTGTGATGCTATGATCATCCCGTGAATTCCATTCACGCAAAAGCAGTAATTTGGGGTGTGACATCGTTCATTGGTGTATATTCTTATTCACTTGTTCAAATCAAAAATGGCAACTTCGGATGCAATTTTTGAGGGGGAGAAGAGTGCATATACTAAATGATGATGGATGTTTGAATAATGGTCATACGACTTATTGTTTGATGACTCTCCTCCAACACCTAATGTTTCACTCACTAAGGATAAATGGGATTTACTGTTTGGGATTCATTGTTTCAAGATATGTTTGATGAGTATTTCCAACCGCTAGCGAATGTTGATCATCTAAGAAGTACAACTCATACTACTCAAGAAGCCCAATCTCCAGTTATTCCTCAAGGCTTTGATAATGACTATCATAATATTGCAGTTGCACTTATGAATAATGATCCGCTCTTTGGTATTCCTTTGCCAAATCTTCACGGATTATTGTTCCTCTCATCGTGCATGCTATAAATCAACCACATGAACCTCTAGGAAAATGTCTACCTCATCCGCTCGAAGTTATTGGTGAATCTTCCAGATCAGTCTCTACATGTATACTCTTAGGAAGAATGCATTGATGTTGAGGCATCATATGTTCCGGTTCATTCAATGGGTGAATGTACATCCGATTGTATGTTTATTCACGTGTTGGGCATTTGACACAAGTTGATTACTTGAGTTAATCATGTATCACTTATTTGAGATTGAAGTTGACTTTCACAAAGGCGTGTTCTTATTTGATAACGTGCTCGGGCTTAAGAATTTGAGTTGAAGACTTGGTTTATCTAGTTACCGGCGATCGGGTGGATGGTTGAAGACACAGTTAACTATCACTATTAGGAGTTACGTTGTTTTACTCGATGTCGCACGCAGATGATGGTGTGGATAATCGCAAGAGGTGTTAATGTCTCATAATTTGTTTGAGTAGTGAGAACTTAGAGATTTGCTTGAAGCATAAATTCTCGACACCGTTCTTCCATCATCAAGTTCAAGCTTAAGATACAGATGTGGGGAATTCGGCTTCAGTTTCAAGTTTGGTATATCAGGTTTTCTTCAACAGTGGTCTTTTCAAATTGTCTACATATGGGTTGATAATGATAGTCAGAGAGAGTTTCTATAGCAGTTGATTCTCACAAGTTACATTTGAGCTTATTGTGTTCTTCTCAAAAGACTTCTAGGATATGAGTGTATTATGTTTCTTGATTACGAGGTATCAAAACCAAAGAAGGGGAAGGAGATACACATCTAAACACACAAGCAGTACACGTGATGAACCTAATACTTCTTCTCTAATTGAAGTAATCCGGGAAAGACAAATGTCATAACCGCAGAGAAACTCAGTGTTTAACTCGTAGCCTTTGGTGTGTTATTCCAGCTATTTGGGGGAAGGATGTATTATTCCAACTATTTGGGGGAAGGATGTATTATTCCAACTATTTGGGGGAAGGATGCATTATTCCAACCATTTGGGGGGAAGTGGTCTCTAGATACTTTTGGTATGTGTTAACTCAACTTTCAGTAGGAAGAAATATGAGAAGAATATTTGGAGCGTGAGATGATATTACTTATCGACATCTTCGATATAGGTTATGATAATGTGCTTCCGGTTAGTGCTTCATGTAATCAATGTAATGATGATTCCGATGAGATCGCAACCATGAGGGGAGAGATATGTGTACATCAAGGATGCACAACATGTTCACATGATCGAGCTTAATCAGTTATTCGGGAGTTGATATCCGCAGAGATGATCAGTGACTCAACATGTTACTTAGATGTCATCGTCTCTTCTCTTGTTGGGTACATGTGTACATTATGGGCTGATTGGTTATATGTAAGATAACTGGAATGCATCCGGTGAAATGAAGGTGTTGATATATTGTTCTCCCGAATAGACAACTGCTCAAACTCGAAGAGTAATGTGTACATCGGGGACGCACAACAGGTTCACGGGATCATAATTAATCACGTATTCTAGGTTTGATAACCGTAGAGATGATTCGTGTTAACTTGTTACTTCGTTGTTATCATGTTCTTTGGGTTGTTGAGCTTCATTCAATGAGTTATCAAATGACTACTAGTGTTTACTATATGTTATTTTAATACAAATGATGCGGTCAATCCATAGCCGCATGCTCACTCAACATATTCATCTCAAAAGAAATCATGATTAGTGCATCAATGACTCGATATTTTCACTCCATGCTTACCTTTACTGCGCCAATATCATGAATCAACGAAAGCTTCCGCTACTCGATGAGAAGATTTCATGATCCGAATGTGAGCATGTCGGTCCAATATGTCACTTTTTCATATCTCGGAAACACTTCAATGTATGATCTTTGAGCTTTCTTGTGGCGATGATCTCTTATAATGCTCAAAGGTTATCATAGTGGATCGACCTTTCAACCTCCACGAAATATTCATTACGTTGTTCAATGATGTAATCTTCACAGATGCACATAGTTTGAATACTTTGTTGAAGAGAAGTCTCGAGCTCAAGACTAAAGATTTATTAGAAAGCTAGGATTCACAATGTAATTTATGGGGTGACCTCCCTTTGGGGGAGATTGTTAGGAATTGGAAATTCCATAAGTAAAAGAGTCGGTCACCCCAAATGTTATCTAGCCTAAGTTAGCTCGTAGACTTGTCGTTATTTACGTTATTAAGTAGTCTTTTAGTTAGTTTAGTGCAACACCGTGGAGGAAGGACGGGTCTTTACCCATTGTATACCGATCCACGGCCGTCAGGAGGTCGTTTAGTTGTAACCTATAAATACCCTCTACCTTGCAAGGTAGAGGTTGGATATTCATTTGGAATCTAATATTCCACAAGTTTCTCTTTCTAAAACATCCCACTTTCTCTCTCTAGAAATCATCTATACGCCTAAGTGTGTTTGTGTTATGATGTGCATATGAAATCCAATATGTTACAAATTCAAATAAGGGTGTGTGAAACTGATGATGATGTGGCGTCATTGTTCAACAGCTACATTTTAGATACCTCGTCTGATGAAGAGGATTCTATGGAGGGTGAACTGCATAATGATGGAGACAGTGATGGGGATGAAAAGTTTGATGACATCCAACGTGATAACATTGAGAATGAAGATGAAAACTTAAGCGGTAAAACCAGTGGCGGTTTCATAGTGGGTGAAGATTTTCCGGTGATTCTTGTGATGATAGGTCACGGTGGGCACCAACTCAGTAGGGTTCGACTCTTTTCCTGTTATGGAAAATGTTAGTGGGTACAATTTACATGAGAAGCAAGCAGGTCACCAAGTTGAGGAAGGGTCCACTTCATTGCATGAGGATACAGTCAACGAGATAAAGATACCTATTACTGACACTGCCTCCTATGAGTCTCAGGTGAGGTCAATCAATGTCTCCTTTTGTCCTAACATTCATCTTTCAAATAATTCAAAAATGATAACATTCAAGTGGGTCACCTAAAGGCCCATAATTATCCCTTTAAGTTTGATGGACCAGCTGACACAAAATGTCCAACTCGTCCGGGCCCAAAACAAAAACTTATCCCACATCCAAGATATCGTTCAATTTCTGTCCCAACCATCACTCTCTCAACCAAAAACAAACCCATACAAGAAGGAAGAGGTTTCCATCCCTTAAACTATCGATCCATTTAAAGGCGAGCATGTGCTACACAACCTAAAAACCTCAAAAAAATCATCTAGTAAACCAATCACCTCCCAACCCACCCCTCACATCTCGGTTTCCTGTGACAATGATGCAATATCAAATTCCTACTCCAATATTCAAAGATGCAATATCCGGATTTTATCTAATGCTTCGTGTGCCGTATCCAATGAAGTCTCTGACACGATTCATGTTGGTAATCAAATTGGTTTTAAGATGAATGGTAAGGAACACGACATAGAAAGTATCCTCGCCAATGGAGATCATAATGTTTATCAATGAATTGTCTTTCACTCAACATAAGGGTTATAGGGGAGGATCACAAAAATCTTGGATTAAAAGGCTATGTCATGATCACAAGGTTAATTTTCTTGGAATACAAGAAACAATGATGAGCACCCTCAATCGGTATACCATTCAATCTCTTTGGAACAATACACCATTTGATTTTGCTTACAACGAACCCAATGATAAATCTGGTGGAATCCTTGTTGTATGGGACACTACATATTTCACCCTAAGTGATTCGTTAAAGGGATAAGGTTACCTTGCTCTTTTTGGCTCTTGGTTCAATATTGAATTTCCATGTCTTATTGTTGTAGTTTATGCACCACATGATCTTCGAGATAAAAAGGCCCTTTGGAATAATCTCGCAAGGGTAATCAAAAATCACAATAATTTCTCCATCATTCTTGGTGATTTTAACGAAGTAAGGCATGCGATGGAACGGCTAGGTACAATCTTTAATAGAAGAAATGATTTGGTTTTTAATGAATTCATTCACTCTTCGGGGCTTCACGGCCTTCTGATGGGAGGTAAGCGATTTACTAGAATGAATAATTTTGGAAACAAGCATAGTAAGACTGATCGGTTTCTTGTCTCAAATCATGTTGTACAACTTTGGTCGAATACAAATGTGTTGGCTCTACTGAGAGAATTCTCAGATCACACTCCCATACTTCTTAAGCACTCAGCCCCTGACGTCGGCCCTACCCCTTTTAAACTTTTTAATTCATGGTTAGAGCATCGTGACTTTCCTGATCTTGTTAAATCCTCCTGGGAAACTATGGTTGTTGGGCGTCATACAGAGGGATTTTCTTATACTAATGGGCTTTCTATGATCAGTTTCAAGACTAAACTCTAACACTTAAAAAAACTATCTGGTGTTCTACCATTCAAAACCATGATGCAGCAGCTAGTTTGGAACTTAGAAGCCATATTGACAGTCTTGATATAAAGGCAGAATCCAGTTTTCTATCACCATCTGAGATCGATTCAAGAAACTTTTCAATTAAGTCACTCGCGGATTTAGAATGTCGTAAACTAAAGGATCTCAAGCAAAAGGCTAAGTTGTGTTGGGCTGCCGAGGGGGATGAAAATTCACGTTTCTTCCATGGAATCATAAACAGTAGACAAAACCGGTCTAGAATCAACGGGCTTAACATTCATGGAGAATGGATTACGGAACCTTTGGAAATGAAAAACCATATCTTCAACTCCTTTCACGCTCGATTTATTGAAGGTAACCGCTCTAGACCTGTATACTCTAGTAATCTCTTCAAACAAGTATCTGTTGAAGATTCACATCTTCTTGATTGTCCATTCACTATTGAGGAGATTAAAGAGGTGGTTTGGAATTGTGGTAGCTCTAAAGCTCCGGGTCCTGATGGATTTTCTTTCAAATTCTTCAAGAAATATTGGAACATGCTCAAACATGATATTGTTTTGTTTGTCAAAGATTTTGAAATCTCGAGCCTTATACCACGGGGTTGTAACTCCTCTTTTATCACTTTTGTCCCTAAAGTGGAAGACCCCTAGTCATTAGTGACTTTCGTCCAATTAGTCTTATTGGTAGCCAATACAAAATCACTGCCAAAATTCTTGCCAACTGTCTATCACGTGTTTTACCTTTGGTAGTTGGAGAGGTTCAAATGGCATACATAAAAGGTCATCAAATCATTGATGGTCCCCTCATGATTAATGAGATTATTGCTTGGGCAAAGAAACACAAAAACGGCTAATGTTCCTCAAATTTGATTTTGAAAAGCGTTTGACTCATTAAGTTGGGACTTCTTATTCTCTATCCGGAACAAATGGGTTTTAGCTTTAAATGGAGACTTTGGATTTGCTCGTGCCTTAATTCGGATTTTGATTCGGTTCTTGTTAATGGTTCTCCAAAAAGGAGTTTAAGATTGAGAGGGCTTGACAAGGAGACCCAAGTATCTCCTTTCTTTTTATATTAGCAGTGGAAGTTCTCAATGTGGCTCTTCTTAAAGCATCAAACAATAACATATTTAAGGGTATCAAAGTGGGGAAAGACTTGGTTCATGTTTCTCATCTACAATTTACGGATGATGCTCTAATTTTGGGCGAGTGGTCGAGATCCAATGCTTTGAATTTCTCGAGGATTCTCACTTGTTTTCATCTTGCTTCTAGCCTTAAGGTCAACTTCAACAAAAGTAAGCTATATGGTATTGGTGTTTCTAATGTTGAATTGAACTCCCTTGCTTCTACCATTGGTTTCTTAGCCTCACAATTCCTTGTATCTACTTGGGTCTTCCTATCGGAGCCAAAATGTCCAGATGTAACCATTGGTCACCCCTTGTTGAGAGATTTCATAAGCGGCTCTCTAATTGGAAATCCAAGTCTCTATCTATTGGTGGGTGCCTTACTTTGGTTAAATCCATTCTTGTAACACCCCCGAAAATCTTAATGACAGTGGAAGACTAATTCGGGTGTTACTCGAATGGAGATCATAGTCAATAATTATAGAAAATGACTCAAAAGAGACGTTTTATTAAAAGTAGTTATCATTTCATTGAAAACTCATAGTTGTTACAAAACGTTGTAAATTTTTCAAGTGTTTTTCCCAAAAGAAAGATCATGAGTTTGAAAGAAATGACAACTTTATGTTTTACACCACCAGATAAGCCTTGCCATGCCCCACTCCACGCCTTGGTCATAATCTTCACAGATTACCTGAGATAACATGCTTAAAAAGGTCAACAAAAATGTTGAGTGAAATTCATAGGTTTAAAATAAGTTGAACACAAGTATAAGAGCATGATCATTGTAAACTAACAATATCATAAGGAAAAATCACAGATTATTGTGCGCTAAGCTCATGCAACCAAGACTCAACTGCATACACCGAATTACCGGTGTACGTAAGTTTGCCCCAAAGGAGGTAATAGCCAATTACCTAAAGAAATTCAAATATGGTGTGCCCCGGTTATTTCTCTATAACCAAAACGGGGTCGTTAATCCCCATAGTACTATTCACGATATCTGCGTTCACTCGCGATGACTAATGGTTCGTGATCAGGGGACTTATGGCTAAATACTTAGGCAGTACCAATAATCAAGAGGCGAACATTTATGAAAAACCTTGTGTTCTAGTTTAGAGCATGTATCTCCCTCGCGGGGTTTGCAAAATAAAGTAAAAGCGAGGCTATGAACTCACCTTGATGATATGAACAAGCACAAACAGATCAAGCACAATGTAGCGAAGGTTCCAAACCGAAACCTAAAAAAATGATGAGATGGTGAGTCTCAGTATCATGAACATTTTGGTTCGCGACCAAAATAATAGAGCATTGAATATTCTTATTCAATAGATCATTGGATTGTCCAATCCAATAGTGTGCGTCGATGCTTAACGTTCTAAGTTAATTTACTTGCTACATTGCCTTATTTAATGATCCTCACTTATGCATAAGTGAAATGTTTTCCTAGTTGTGATCTTGATAGGTTTGTTGAGTATTTTAACTTGTTTAGATTCCCCGTGCGTTTATCGGATTTTATATATATATATATATATATATATATATATATATATATATATATATATATATATATACGAGTGGAAACCCGCGATGCGGTAGGATTGGCTTAAAAGGACTTACTTTGTAGCGACACTTAAACCTTAGGGACTAATTTTGCGAGTTGCTATAGTTAGCAATTAATTCTCTAGGACTTACCTTGCAACGTCGCTTAAACCTTAGGGACAATTTTTGCCAGATTGCTATAGATTGCAATTAATGATGCAGGACTTACTTTGCAGCGCCACTTGAACCTTAGGGACTATTTTTGCCAAGTTGTGAAAGTTTGCATTTAATGTTTGGTTTGCACACAAAAGTGTGTACGCCTTTTAGTATATAAAGAGAAGGGACTATTTTTGCCAGATTGCTATAGATTGCAATTAATGATGCAGGACTTACTTTGCAGCGCCACTTGAACCTCAGGGACTATTTTTGCCATGTTGTGAAAGTTTGCATTTAATGTTTGGTTTGCACACAAAAGTGTGTACGCCTTTTAGTATATAAAGAGAATATATATATATATATATATATATATATATATATATATATATATATATATATATATATATATATATATATATATATATATATATATTCTCTAATAATATGTATATATATTTTTATATATATTTTCATATATGAAATATGTTTATCGATATCCGAAAATGATATACTCATATGATCGAAATACTCGTTTTTACGAAGTTACGATAAGATTATAAGTTTTTCTAAACTTTTCCCGAATTTACACTTTTTACCCTCAAGTTATGAAAGTACGAGTTTAGTCCTTCAAGTTTGAGAAAATGACACTTTATACCCGATTATATTTTTATACCAAAACTTTCAGTTTTTGACAGTTTTACCCCTTGGTAAAACTGTTTTTACGAAAACAACCCTCCAAGTTTATTTTATACGTTTTAAACCTTTACTTTCCCAAATGTACACTTTCCACCCAAAAGTCTTATTATAACTAGTTTGAGCTAATTACAGAACTGGTCCTTGTGGTTTCATACGTACGCATGCACGTGATTCCCTACCCCTATACTTTCGAAAATGACCATAACAGCCCTTGTACTTTTCATGCGAAATATTTTACGTATAATCAACCCTTTATCTTTTTAAAATGTTTCAATTTCAACCCAAGGACTAATATATTTGCAATTTAGGTCTGAAATGTATTTTTTTAAATACGAAAACTTTATAAAACATTTATAAGTTTACTTCTAACTTATTTCTTTAGCTTAATAGCTTATTCTTATCATATTGGGCCGGGTTGGGCTTTACTTGGACTTGTCGTGGGCTTAATGGTCTTAACGATTGGGCTTTAGGCCCAATAACACATTGCGTTAGTTTTTAAAGTGTACGAGTGCTCATTTTAGACTAGTATTAACGTGTGACTATGTGTCTTGTTAAGCTATAACATGCGTATCATACGAGTTGATTTATGAAATGGTGCACACAACATACTAAACGTGTGATAATCAAGTGTAAACGGGAAAATGAAATGGAAATGAGTTGAAAGGGACTTACTACACTCAAGTGAGTGGTGATGATACATGTGAGAAATGAACGAGCAGAAATGACCAACGAGAATCCCCTTGTTCTCCTTATAATGTTACCCGAATTATTAATTTACCCAAGCTTCCTTAGTGTTAACCCTTTTCGATACCCTTGTTCCTCCTTGATGCTTATGTGAATGGTTTAAGTGTTTGTGAGAGTCTAAGACTTGTGTTGGTATTGAGTGTGAGTAATGTGGTTAACAATGTGTGTGTGTCGTGTGTTTTTAAAAGGGAAACAAGCATGGTTCTTATTATTTCTTTAATCCTAGGTCACCTAATCCTTAACAACAATTAGACATGTGTGATAACTTGGTCTTAGGCGTGCCGAGTTTCATGGGAAGGAAAAGTGACAAAGTGAGCTAGTAGACAAATGTTTGACATATTATCCTTTGTGTATTAAGGTCAAAGTAAGGTCAAATGATTTTAGAGTATTAAACAAAGTGTTAGGGTGGCTAAAGTTGAGGCTTTGTCCTCCTTTGTCTATGCTTACATGACATAGTTGGGATCCAATGTGTGATTTGTTTAGTTTTTGTGTTTGGTTTGGTTCTCTTGTTACACGACCGGTTACAAGACTTCCCAAGTGAAAACAATTATCTCATATGTGCAAGTGTTACTAATCACAAGTTATGGTGTTGGGCTCGTTGGCTAGGCCCAGAAAATAAGGGTGCGTTTGGACTACTAGGTTGGATCGTATAGATGGTTAGGCCCGAGATGAGTTAACGAGTTGGGCTAATAGATTAGTGGGTTCGTGTACAAGCTAGGCCCAAGGCTTAATGATAGTGTGGGTGGGCTCGAGTTGGGACGAGGCCCGATGCGAAATAAGGGTGGGCTTGGTTCGGTTATGAGGCCCGATAACATGTCGGGTTGGGTCGTGAGGTGGTATAAAGTCCAATAAGTTCCGAGGCCCAATACGAGTTTTAATATATTTTTGTTATAATTTATTTCGTATTTTTACAAGTTTTTACGTATTCGATACGTATTGTAAGATTATCAGGATCGTGGGGAATTTTGTTCTGATCACAACGGTATATTTATGAACGCTCAAGCTGCGTTGATCATGCATATGCTAAATGATATGTAAATGTGATGTTTAGAAAATTTCTTGATAATATAAATCGTGCTTAATTTACGATTAAGGCTTTAAGTACAATGAAATTTTCCGGGAGCTTACAGTTCTTGGTAGTTTGGGTGTCTATTACTTCTCCTCCTTCAAGGCTCCCAAGAAGATAATCAATAAGCTTGAAAGTATTAGGAGAAATTTCTTTTAGGGTGGTTCGGTGGATAAAAACAAGATTTCTTGGATCGCTTGGGATAAGGTCTTATCTCCTTGAGATCGTGGTGGTCTTGGTATCGCATTCTTAGTTCTTGTAATCAAGCAATGCTGGCAAAATGGTGGTGGAGGTTCCGTAATGAGAACCATGCTTTATGGCGCAAACTTATATGCTCTATATATGGCTCGTCGGGTTGCCTTAATGATAACTCTCCCATAAGATCCAACTCTGGTGTTTGGTACCATATCGTGAGGCTTAGAGATGATCTTCTCAAAGTAAACATCAATCTCTCTTCGATCTTCAAGATTAAGCTAGGAAATAGCCAAACGACTAGCTTTTGGCATGATACTTGGTCAGGAGGTTCCACCTTACATGTTTTGTTTCCCCGACTTCACAAGCTCGATGTTAACCCAAATTGCTACGTTAGTGAGAGATATCTTGTATCTATTATATCAACCCCTGTTATTTCAGTTTCTCACCATATAGATGTCGGGTCGGCAAACCCGAATTCCCCTCCTGGTCTGCTCTTTAACTGGGCTTGGCGTAAGGAGCCGAGAACATCTCTTGAACTGGAGGAGCTTACCAACCTCACTAGCCTCCTATCGCAATTACACCTTTTAAACATAGACGATGCATGGGAGTGTATTATAGATGACTCGAGAGGCTTTACGGTTAAGGGTATGCGTTCCTACATCACCTCTATGTACCCTTATGCTCCATCTCCAACAACCTGCTGGAATAATGCCATCCCATTGAAGATCAACATCAACACGTGGCGGGTTTTGAATGGTAGGATGGCAACTCGCTCCAACCTTGATCGTAGAGGCATAGACCTAGACTCCGTGAGGTGTCCCTTGTGTGATGATGGCATCGAATTGGAAGAGCATTTATTCATCCATTGCAAGGTCGCTAAGGAAATTTGGCTAGACGTTCTAAAATGGTGGAGGATTCCGAATGTCTCTTTCATCACTTTACATGATTTGATTCATTTGGCATACCACACTCCCCTTTAAGACAAATTCTCTGGTTTTTTCGATGCGGTAGTCCAGACTACCATTTGATCCATATGGCGATATAGAAACAACATCATTTTCTACACTAAGAGACCCTCTAAAGAACTCATCTTCAACGACATTAAGATATATTCTTTCAATTGGATTACTAGTAGATGTAAAAAAATACTCTTTAAATTGGATAGAGTGGTTTGATTACCCTTGTAACGCTTTATCCCCCTCTTGTACTCTTATCTAGTATCTTGCTAGTTTTTTTATTTATAAAATGTTGTTCAAAAAAACTTTACACCAACGTGATCAAAATGGGCAGTGTCTCAAGAAACCATTAAACCAGCTTCTCCAACACCTTCAATTTCATCCAAAATTCATAACCTTTCAGTGATCGATCATTTGCTCCCACTATTTATAACAATATAGTTTTATTCGATCTATCCTGCCATATTTTATCAATGGTTGGCACCTAAATCTTGAATCAATCACTATCACATTGTTTGACAAAATACTATCCATTCGCAGGCAGGATCATCCCATCACACCTACAATAATACCTTATACCAATTGTAACAATTCTTAATTTGGTCTTGGTCATGTTTATTATGCCTTGACCAGTTAGGATCTAAGTAGGAATTGGTGTTGGCCATTGTTTGTGAAATGTGCTTAAACTGCAGTGAATGTATGCAGAATATATGCAGTAGGATAGAACAAATATGGAGGGAAATTTAGAAATAACTAACTTTTGTATTAATTGATTGATATAACTGTTTTACAGAAATGAAGTATATATACATTTCCAAGAGGTGCCTTTGTGTTGGTTCATGAGAATCAATAGACGCAACGTTTGGAATGTAACTGTCAACAATATTAACTGCTTTTCTAATATGGGTCGTTTGGGACAAAAGGGCCCAAACCATATGAAAATATGCAGACATAGAATATACATAGGACTTGTAAATGTCTATTAAAACTATACTATAAAATAAGTAATTAAGTTAATTATGGGATGATCGATTCGATGGATGATTGATCTTAACAAGGAAGGATCATTGATCCTCGTTAGATTGTAACCGTCTTAGAGTTGATCATCTAAGATTGAAATTTGTAGATGTGTTTTGTAGAACACATGATGATGACGAAGAAACCTTAATAATAACAATGATAGTTTGATTATTCCGCTATGCATATATATATTGTTCATTGTTATTTGTGCTTTATTGATAATCTAGATAAGGTCTAAACAACCTAGAGCATCGGTTCTAACATGTGGTATCGAGGCGGGTGGCTCTTGATATCTAGGATCTACAAGGTTTCTCGAAGAAAATGGCGAAAAAGATGAAGAAATTCGAAAAAAATTTTCGTAATGCCGCAGGTCGGTTTTCAAAGCGGTATAACTTTTCGTTAACCGTTGGATCGGTGAAATTTTAGGTGGACGTTCTATATACTCATCTAACTTTCCACGAGAAGGATCGTCGATCTCGACTTTTATGCGAAAGTTATTCTTTGTCGAGTTGGTCACGCCGTGAAATTTTCAAGGTCGAATTTTAGGGTTTTATGATCTCAACTTCTTTGATTTCGCATACTTGTTCTAAATTCTCAATGGAAGTTGGTTATAATTGTTTGAGTCTAATAACCACGGATGAAAGCGACTTTGGATTATTAGAGTATCATATGATAACAATTGCTCTGATTTGAGTTACTATCAAGCTTCTCGCTTCCACCGCTAATGTTATCATTACCTTTGCTAGCATGTTTCGTTTCCACCGCCTTCAAGAAAGTTACCAACGCTATGTTCACTCGTTTCCACCGCTAGGCTACTCGTTTCCTTTGCTAGGCTACTCGTTTCCACGCTAGTTTAACCATTACCACGCTGTGTTCTTGGTTACCACTGCTAGCCTAATTTGTTACCACCGCTCGTCTTTTGGTTTTCTTTGTTTATGCGATGGGATTCAAAAGGCGCATATTGTGAAGGTAGTAAGCGGTGTCTTGATTGTGATTGGCCAATATTTAATATATCATGACCAAGGTTCATGGGTGCGCGGACTTCTACTTACTATATTCAATATATACTTCATTGGTTTGCTCGTACTACTCTTAAACTATTGAGATGGCTGAAATAGTGAATATGTGATGGGTCATGGATGATTATCTCTAGTGGATCAGTAAATTGGTGATTCACATTATGAGTATATACTGGTTAGTGTTGTTTGTTTGAGAAAATTTTTCTACTGCTAATGTTGTTCGATATACATTGTTTCCGCTGCTTATATCATTCGATATCGGTCAACACATGATTTTTGGTTCTCGGATAAGTTTGAAGTTTGGATGATTTACACACACAAGAGGAGTTTGGTTTTTGTTCTTAAAGGTTTTAAAAAGCTCGTATTTAGTTTCTATTGAAGAATTGATTACGAAGGAGGTTATTTATCACTTATTTGAAGATGAAGTGGATTTCTTAGATGCGTGTTCTTATTTTTGTGCATTCTTATTGTGACAAAGAATTGACAAAACACTTGAAGGAGTTACATTATTGTGCTCAGTGATTATTGTCAAGATATTGCGGTCTCCCTATACATGGATATACGTTCGGAGTCATGTGGTTTGTACAAGACATAAGACATACGTTTGGGTTATTCTACTTCTTCAACAAGTTTGTTATATTTGGTTTTCTTCACAAGTGATCATTACAAGGAGCTTCAGATTTGAAGAATCAAGAAGATGGTTAACACATGGGTTTCGGGGGAAGCTTATTGTTCAATGTTTAACCATCTACATGCATCATTCGAGGGGAAGATTTTTACTCTTGTAATTCATTATTATTACTTTTGGTTTAAGTATTTAGTGTCTTAAGTTCATTTTAGTTGCGGAAAACTTCATGGTGGGTAATTTGAGACATTAGATGGTGAATTGGACGTGTGGTGATGATTTGTGATGGTCAAGATCAAAGTTGCTTATATTCGCGGTTCTCCTAATTGAAGATGACAAAAGGGAAGAATATTTACATAGAAGATTGCAACTTGAAGATTCTTGGTGATTGCATGTTTAAGGGAAGTTTGTTTATCTTTCATGACATACTTGTTCGTGCTTATTTGGTTTTGTCATTATCAACTAGGGAAGATTCTGGAAACTATATTTAAAGTTGATAAGACAAAATACATGAAAGATGAAGGACTATTGAAGACAAAAGAAAGACAAGGACCTACTTGCTAAAGAAGTATTTATTATCTAGTCCCTTGTAGTCATTTGTAACCCTAGTATCTTTATTATATAAAGAGATACATGGAATTAGGTTTTAAAGTGTCAAGATGTAAAACACCAAAGGTGTGTGTGTGGGAAAACCCAGCGTGGGGTGCCTAGGGTTTTGGTGAATGTCGACATATAGTGTTTAGCCTCAAGGATCATTGATCCTGTTAGATTGTAACCGTCTTAGAGTTGATCATCTAAGATCGGGCATGAGATGTGTTTTGTAGAACACATGATGATGACGAAGAAACCTTAATAATAACAATGATAGTTTGATTATTCCATTTGTGCATATATATATTGTTCATTGTTATTTGTGCTTTATTGATAATCCTAGATAAGGTCTAAACAACCTAGAGCATCGGTTCTAACACAAGGGTTCCAACAACAATGAAGGGGTTACGATTATTGATAGTCGATTCAGCAACTTGATTTTCTCAACAAAAAAAAGAAAAGAAAAAAAAAAAAGAGGAGAGCTAGCAAGATGAAAACCTAAAAAAACTTTTTCTACGGGTCTAGGTTTCAAAACTGGCACAATATTGTTCATGTTTGTAAATTGTTAAAAGATTATCTATAATGTTAAATTAAGACAGCTGAATTTGCCACACATAACTTTAGAAAGAATTGCCCTTAAATCGCGACAAGTTAAAGGATCGACAAGGTCCATTTTTGCTAACAATAATACAATCACAACATTCATTAACTCGTATAAAACAACCCGTAACATACGCTTTAACACCAAGGTTAAATATAGAAACCGACCCTTATTTATTTCACCCTTTAGCTCTTTTTGATAATTGTTTCCTCAAGTAACAATTCTAAAACAAAACATGGCCGATGACAAACCATCAAACTCTGAGCTTATGGCTAGCGCCAAGGTAATGGCTGATGCCGTGGCGGGCAAGGAGATAGACACGGGTAAGATAGCTGGTGCGGCCGCTGATGTCATTGATGCAGCGTCCTCTTATGGAGTGGTAGATGAGAAGCAAGGGTGGGAAGTATATGGACCAAGCTGAAACTATCTTCATAACTATGAAACGACCCATACTACTACCAAAACCGATGCTGATGGAACCAAGACCACCCAAACCACGACCACAACACACGCAGCGACTCCGGACGGGGATGAGAAATAGGTGTTTTGAACATTCGAAGACCCATGCATGTTTCTTTAACGAGAATGTGCATGCATGAAATATTATTACAAAATGAATCAGAAACATTTTTTTTTACTTTTAATTTGAATTGCTTATGATTGGAAAAATATACGTAGAATTAATCCAACATTTATATATGATCTTCATGTTAAGAGGAGTCGTTGATTTGTATTTTGCTTTTCTTGTATCGATCGATCCATGTGTTTAAGTTGAGATTACATTGATTTACTTTCTCTGTTTATGCTATTTAACAAAGACTACATGCATGGTTAGAAGACCATTTCATACGGTGTTTAGGGGCAAAATGATGTTCAAGCTTCAAATTTTGGCCAAGGACGAGAACAACTTCATCAATGAGCAGTTGAAGTTTATATTCACGCAAAATAAGGAAGATAAGAAATATAAGCAATTGTAAGTATGCATATGATTATAATTAACTATACATATTTACACATATGGTATTGTTCATCTTGAGAACGCCTCATGAATCAACTTGGTCAAGATTTAAAAGCATAAGCAAGTTTTCGTTGGGATTTTCCTGTTAACCTAATCGTGTCCGCCTTCTCTTTAACCTTCAGTATTTCCTTCTTTCGGTTTTCTGCAGCTTGTGATCTTGCTCCTTCTGCAATCTGATTAATCATTTCCATCTCAGTCTTGTAACTTTGCAAAGCTCTAGCCCTTTTCTTCTCCGATTCATCCTGCTACAAGTTTCAATAACATATTTCCAATTTATTTTTCAGTGGCATCCATGTTTATTATGAAGAATATAATGAGAAACAATACCTGTTTTCTGGACAACTTCTTCTTTACTTTCGCCTTCTTTTCATTCTCCCACTCAAGTATTTTGGCGTATAACTTCTCGTACCTGACCATTCTCTCATTGTTAGAGAAAAACACATTCATGTTATTTAAATCGATGGAAGTCGTAACCTAAGGGTTAAGAAGACTAAAATGTCAAACTTTGGTAGTTTAGAAGTGGAAATATACCGTTCTTTGATCCTTTCCATTTCAGTTTTCTCCCAAACTTCTGCCTTGGTGTCTTTGTCTTCCAGTCTATGTTCTGAAATCTTTCTATTGACTTCAGTTGAAGGGAATGGGCCTTGTTGACCAGCATTACTTGCAAAACTGCTTCTGGTGTTTCTTTCGTCTGTTTGGTTGTCGAAAGAAGTAGAAGTCTCCTTAAAAAACGGAGATGAATTACCAGTACTTCCTCTTGGCGTTTCACCTTTGATTTCTGTTTTTGCTGGAGATTTGGTCCTTTCTCTTGATACCTTTTCTTGCAATCCTGTAGCTCATTCAGACAAAGTTCGAAACTAGTTAGTCTAATTAATTAATACCTGACACGAATCATCGATCGACTTTTTATAGAGTATATCAAATTTAAAATCATGGTGTAATTTGCCTGTTAACATCAACATACAACAAAAATAACTACAGTTAAAAATGTTTCACTTTTGTGATATAAAGATAATTTCATAAAATAGCAACATATATGTTTTGTTTGTAAAATTAATAATAAATGCTAACATGATCATTATATAGAATTCTACCAGATTATCGAGTTAATTAAAATCTCTAATATTACGTTTTTATTTATGGTTTCACGTTATTAAAATACTGTTTACGCAAAGACAACAATGACTTTTTGTGAACCTTTTTTTATGTAATCAAGGAATTTAACTAATTAATTGTACCTGAAATTTTCCTGGAGAACAAGCTAGGAGTTGATATGGGAACTATATCGTCTTCTTTGTTCTTCATCTTATTACTTGCAGAAGAAGAAAGGGTTCTTTCTCTTGCCCTTCTTGTCACAGAAACTGTGCCATCTTCTTGTTTCCTCTTGGGTTTGCTCAAACTATCATCACGGTGTCTTCTTGCTCTTCTTCGTTCTTGACTGAAACAATGGCGTATGCAGCTGCTGCAACTGCTGTTGAATTTGTCGCTCTCCAAGTAATCAGAGTCATAATCGTATGTCAATTCACGTGAAGATTGTCCTCTATACCAGTTTTGACCTCTTCTGTTTTCTACATACACAAAAATGGCTTCATTAACCCCTAGCTATGATACTCGACACAAAGGGAATTGAACCACTTATAACTTTTCGTGTAGTTAGGGAACAATTTACATAGAGGCAACCCCTGCTGAATACTTTTTTAAGAACTTTAGTATAATGTTACCTATGAATATATCTGCTCATTTTATGTATACAACATTATTGATTCTAGCTATAAATCCATAAGAAATGTCTTCTGGCAACAGGAATTACCTTCTTTAAAGGATAGACTCTTTTGAGATGGTAATCGTCTGTCTCTAACACGTGAAGTTTCACCTTCATTTTCGTCTTCAATGCCAGAAAATTTCACCTAATATAAGAGGTTAGTTTGCATATGATCATAGTTAAGTTCGCTATAAAAATCAGATACCAAAAAAGTAGAAAATTTCTCACCTCATTTGCTTGATCACATTTGACATGATTGAAGATCAAATTACTTTTAAAATAGTTGTGAATAAATGCAAGTATGTAAATTGTTCGCTATAAAAAAATCAGATACCAAAAAAAAGTAGAAAATTTCTCACCTCATTTGCTTGATCACATTTGACATGATTGAAGATCAAATTACTTTTAAAATAGTTGTGAATAAATGCCAGTATGTAAATTGTTCGCTATAAAAAAATCAGATACCAAAAAAAAGTAGAAAATTTCTCACCTCATTTGCTTGATCACATTTGACATGATTGAAGATCAAATTACTTTTAAAATAGTTGTGAATAAATGCAAGTATGCAAGTTTAAACTTGAGTTTGTTTGAAGGATCCACAAAGAAGAAGCAATGTTTTGCTTTTGCATGTAAACTTTGTGTTTGGTTATTGAAAATGTGTTGGAAAAGAATTCTTTTCTTGATGCCAGAGTTTTCAATATGATGAAGGTATCTTAGCTTGGGTTTGTTTATGTTTTGAGCAAATGATGACTTGTGTGGATTCTATCGGTTGAGGAATCTGCTTAACTTTAAGTTGTACTTCATTACCTTTAGAATTTCCATTTGATGCAATATACTTTACATAAATCTATTTACACAAATGCATAAAATAAGAAAATAAATAAGATTAGGTTCAAATGTTGATGGGTCGTTATCTTTTTTTGGCTTGACTTAACCAATTTATCTCACATCAGACATCACAAGTTTTGCGATACGTGGCTTGACATATCATCTAACAGACCATGGGTGGAGCCAGGAATTGAAGTTAAAGGGACCGCCTTTTTTCTTTTCTTTTTTTTTTCACATAGCAATGACAACGTTTGCTTTTGAACAGGGGCGGATTCATGTATAATTAAGCGGTTTTCGGGAACTATTTTGAACAATGAAAACTTTTAAAAGCGATATAGAAATTTCTTTAAGAACCACCTAGAAATTATTTGGGAGCTACTAATCTTTAGAATCTTTTTAAAAAATACTTCACTTTTGTATAAACTATTCTTAGCTCAAATCTCAAATAACAAAAAAAATTAGTACATTTAATAACTACTCATAATTAACTTTAAAAGAGAAGATAAAAAATCCATTAATCGGCAATTCTGGTCCTGAAGAGGTTTAAGGAAACACACTCTAATAGTCGACTCACTTCATCCAACAATCCATATGTAAGCTATTTATCTTTTAGTTAATTTATTCATCTAATTTTATTTTGTTTTATTATATAAAGATTTAAAAAGCTAAGAAGTTAGGCTTCAATTCTATTAAAGCGTTCAAATAGAAAAGCATAAGCCAATTACAAACCGTAGCGTTAACTAAGGCGTTCTTTTTACATTAGTGGAAGGAATGTGGGATCCATTTATTTAATATTATTACTTTTCTTATTTGGGCCCACAAATTCAACTAAATCCTCTATATGTATAGAGTGTGAAAATGAAGCTCTTCCACGTTAAGAGTCATTAACTGAACTGGACCTACTGAACTCTTAGCTTAAGAAAAGAAAACACCCCCTAACTGACATAACTAAAAGTATATGTATATGCTATTACAAGAAAATATCAATATTTC
Organism: Chrysanthemum lavandulifolium; assembly: GCA_022545495.1. NCBI lineage: Eukaryota > Viridiplantae > Streptophyta > Magnoliopsida > Asterales > Asteraceae > Chrysanthemum > Chrysanthemum lavandulifolium. The sequence goes on from CM040246.1 coordinate 106,003,157, forward strand.
ATTTATTGTTTTAAGAGTAAAAAAAGGTCGTCTTAGTATGTAACTGGCGCTTACATATTTCCTAAAATATTTGACACAATAGAATATGAGAATGCCTAAATTAGTGGAATATCACCTACATAAAACCTCCATAAATTAATACTCGATAAATTAATAACCTTGATAAATTAATAATTTGTCCAATCCTAACTTAAGATCAGTAAAAATTTGGACTCCAATCGATAAAATAATGAGATAATAATTTTTTTCAAACCCCAGTGTATATATAGTAGTCCCAACAAAACTATAAATTAATAATTACTAAAAATTTCATATATATGTATATATGTGTGTGAGAGAGAGATATACACTTCAAAATCCTAAGATTATTTTAGTAAAAAATGAATCCATAGTTAGTTGTTTTTGTTGAACTTCAAATCTATATTGAGTTTATCTTAAAATCTCCTTATTGCACTAAAGAGTTGATGCGTTGTCTTCTCGTATTGCAACAAAAAATGTTAATTTTATTTTTATAAAGTGTGAATGTGAATTTATAAAATGTTAATTGTAACTTGTTTTTCAAATCCATTTTTCGTCTATAATGAGAATACATTGTAACTAGCTAATATATTAGACTTGAAAATTTAAAGGCATAAGTAAAACCTCTTTAAATTAATAAATTATTAATTTATCGGTATAATGATATCTCGCTAAATTAATTAAATATCACGGTCTCAACATTATTAATTTATAGAGGTTTTACTGTATTTTTTTATATTACAAAACTATATGTCAAATAGGGTTATTGGCGGAAGAAGACAAACTTAAGAACTTGAGCCACCATGCAAGATACTAGTTGGGCTAGTTAGGGAGGCCCAACACCAACCCGTCATCTCATTGGCTCCGCCTGTGTAGTAGACGACCCAAGGTCTTTGGTCTAATGGTATACTAGACTATCCAAAATCTTGTTTTGGTTCAAGCTTCGTCAGAGACATTTGTGAGATAGATGGTATAAGTGTATTTAAAAAAAGACGTATACGTATTATCCATTTGTTTTCTAGTGAAGGGTTTATATTTGGGCTAATTGTCTATAAATGTATCTTGACACTTTTTTTAGTGGTGTACGTGTACCATCGTTAGGATCGAATTATCTGATAAATATCTTTTCAATTTTTGTTTATTTCGTGTACCATTTTACATGTTATACCTGTCCATCCTATGTGGATCAGGCCACCTTACAAGTCAGTATCCATATCGTCCACGTCATTGTCCAAGTCAAGCCACATCACTCTAATCCCTTTCACCTATAAATATTCTTCAAACCCGCCCACTACTTTCCCTCATCTCTTTTACCTAACAATTTTACTTCTCCCCAATCAATATATAAACCCTTATTATGCATACCCATTCTTCTTCTTCTTCTTCTTCTTGATCATTTCAAAGACAGTTTAAAGACATACTCTAGCGTTCTCACTACGAATGTGGTTTGCCCATTGACGAGCAAGTCTCATGGACGAAGAAAAACCCATGAAGGAGGTTTAAAGCTTGCCCAATTTATGTAAGCTATGTGTTTTACATTTATGAACTAACTTTTGTGTTATGTTAAAGTGTTCTAAAATAATACAATATAGGATGAAGATGAAAAGTGTCGTGTTTATGGGTTTCTTGATCCCGAGCTTCCAACACAATACTACAAAGACATGTTCTACAAGATGCATGTTGAGAATGTGAACTGGAAGAAGATGAGTATGAATGGTAATCATGTTCTCACAAAGAATCAAGTTGCAAACTTGAAGGAGGGATTGACTTTTTAAAGGTCAAAAGTCAAATTTTATGATGAAGTGAAGTTTTTGGTCATTGTGGTTCTTGTTTGTATCATGTTTAAGATTGTTATGTTTTAAGTTGTACTAGTTCTTATTTTTCTGCTATTGTAATCTTATCAATGTAATGTTGGATGAAATTTTTAATGTTGGATTAAGTTTGAAGTTTTTAGTGTTGGATGAAGTTTTTAATGAAATGATGTTTCAAGGTATGTGCCAATCTAATGTACCAACTTGTATGACAAACAAGGATGTTATCTTACAAAAGTCACGTTTGACATAATAAAACGTAAGTCTGCATTTCATAAAATGTTTAAGTACACTTGCTTGATTTGCCCAAGTATGAACAAAATGGGTACAAAGGTGGCAATCAAATGGACACTAAAATGTTTACATGTTTTCCTACACCAGCTAATACTGCACTTAAGGATGGCAAAAAAAACCCGAACCCGACGGGAAAACCCGAAACCGGAACTTTTTGGGTCGGGGCGAGGCATGCTTATCAGATTACGGGGTGGGTTTCTGAGCATTAACGGGGATTTTTATTGGGTTTGGGGCAGGGATTGGGCTCAACACCCCTGCCTCACCCCACCCCGCCCCGCCCCCAAACATATATATATATATATATATATATATATATATATATATATATATATATATATATATATATATATATATATATATATATATATATATATATATATATGTGTGTGTGTGGTATATGTATATATATACATACAAATATATCTATATACAATTATATATAGAGTATTATGTTGGTATTACCTAATAAAAATATAATTCTTTAATGTTCAATATTTGAAAGATTGAAAGTTGTGATCATGAAATCTTGTTTCGTGTCATAATATTCTAAAATAGTTGTTTGCGACGTGAGTAGCTTATCATATTTTATGTTTAATATTGTTGTTGAAAGATGTTAGGTCACCATAAGTTAACACACGTACCAATATGTAAGAAATAGAAAGAAAGTGATCGGATGAACACCACACACAAACACACGTATAAGAATGACAAAGAGTTAGGCGTAGGTATTATGTGAAAGTGAATAACCAACCTTCAAAGGAAGGTTGACATGTCTTTATATAGGGAAGGGAGCTAGGGAAACATGTTTAGTCCCTTCCTTCCTTATTGGGCTTGGGCCAAGGCCTATGGGCTTTCTACATAAGCCTTGCCAATAATAACTAACATAAAAGCCTAGTTTAAGCAACCTATTACATATTAAATACTAACACTTGAAATATAAGTTAGGAGTGATTCCAACAATCTCCCCCTAAGTGTTGGTAATTAATAAATGATGACACCAGCAATCTTGGAAAAGTTGTTGGTGTTGATGTAATAGTTGTCTTGACGTCTTCTGACATTCCTCTTTCTTGTGAGAAGAAGTGCCCTGATTCCAACAATCTCCCCAGTGTGAGGATCTTGTTTTCTTTTAAAGTTTTCAGCTTTGACATTTTCGTAATCTTTGTTCTTTGTTCTTTGTTCAGGTGTGGATATGGTGATGTTATGTTGTTGTTATATGCATCAGGTCTGCTTCGTTGCTCAGGTGTCTCCACGTCTTTCTCCAACATGCTTACACACTCTTTGACGTTGGATTTCAGTATTGATGTAGTTCTCTTAGTATTTAAACTTTGTAGATTCTTTGGCTTTGAAGAAGAATCATTCTGACTTTTGTGTTGCCTTTCGAGAGAACTTTAAATTTGTGTTGTTGTTGGTATGAGCATGTGGAGAATCAGTATGATCATCTCCTAGGAGCATCCATAAGAAGAAAACATCAGAATGGGTTAGTGATAAACACCAATCGATCACTGTGGTCGTTTCTTAGAGAATTGACCACTACGATTGTTCTTCGATGAATGTCTTGATTCCATTCACCTTGGTCGGGTGAATCACCGTCCGAATCCTATAAGGGGACGATTGGCATTACATTGAACAAGTTCAAGTAATGACCCATATTTTCGAGGACTCGATTCTTGAAAGGAATCTCCTTAGCGAGATTTCCAAAGACTTACAAGTTCGAACTTCGAGCGTGTTAATGACATAGTGTGAAAACACATCTCTAATCCTTGCAATGGCTATTCTGAACCGGAGTCCCTCAAGTAGGATAACACGATGTGCGAAATACACCTCTGAGTTCGGTGGAGTTGAGGTACACCAAGCATCACCCCACGACGTAGACCGTTTGAGACAATACTAAGCGTAACCCACAAGGAGTTACCGAAGTGACTCTTTGTCGGTTGTTTGATGTTGACCTGGCAGGAGTTTCCATTCAATCACCGAGGATCACAATTGTGAACCCCTCATAAATGTTCTCGACAGTTGCTAAGATCCGTAGGACTCTAGAATTGTATCACTTGCGTCCTTAATGTTGAGCGACAAGTGATGAAATGTCAAGTGTTCCTAAGAGATCTTTGATGAATCTCGTGGCTCTAGACTCAATAGTGCGCTTTGGTATTCCTAAGCGAGAGTAGGAGAGGGTCTCCTTCAATACCGGTAATCTCTAAGAGAAAGCCGATAGTTTACGTAGGGTTTCATGTGAGAATGAAACAAGCTTCTATTGAGAGAAACTTGAATGGCTAAGAAGGTTTAGTGCATGCGTCACTGGGTCCACGACGACTTTATTCTTCAATACCAGTTTCATCTAGTGACAACCAGTAGCATATGTATTGAACCCGGTGTCTGACCTAAGTTGAGTAATTTGGAGGGCTATTTCTTTTCACCCTTTTCTTTACTTTTCTTTTTAATTCTTCAACTCCTTCTTTCTCCGATTCTCATTTTCTCCTTTTTATAATCATACCTAAGAACTTCTAAATTCTAACTATTGGTAGTGTCCTTGGGTAGATCCCTCCGGCTCTGTGGATCATAGGACGGTTATTCCTAACCTTAGTCACCTTATAACTCCATGACTATCCTAAGTTGCCATAAAACCATTTTCTCGAAAATCTCTCAAAGTGTTTATGAGTGAAATCATTTTGTAACACTTCGAGAGTGGTTGGTCCCGAACCGTCAAGTTATCTCACGCAAGCTAGCCACTTGTAAATGGCTAACCGTAAGGAACTTAAAACTGCTCAGAAACCAAATGCAATTTAGATCAGAGGAATATAGTGGATTCCTGGGTCGTTAAGTCCCACGGAGGATGAATTGGTGTTTCACACAGACAGATGTCGAATAATCACTAAGGATAGTGATTAGTAAGGATTTTGATGAATAATTATACCTAAAGAAAAGATTTGTAAATTACAGCGACTTAAATGCAAATTAAAGAAAATTAAAAAGTTAAAATATATTAAATAAATGCTATCACTATTTTTACAATGATGTTTTTGTGATTTTATAAAACAAAATATCTTAAATAAACTATTTTAACTAAAACGTAAACTTAAATTATCTAAAAACGTGATTTAAAATGAAAACGTAAGTTATTTATAAAAATTACGAGTGCATAAGCAAAACGTAAAATTTATAAAATAAAACTCCTACAAGTGTAAAACAATTTTATTACGTACTATATGATAAAAGAAAATTTTAGAAAAAGATTTATATTTTTAGACTTTTATATTTTTATTATGAATTAAATAAGATTTTACACTAATTAAATGTTTAAAAATACTAAAACTATTGAGAAAAATCCAAACTTTTTATAAAATACTTAATACTAATACAATTATATGAAAAATGCAAAAGTTGAAAAACTATTATAAATAAGTCGAAATAAGCAAATAAGCTCGTATAAGCTTATTGAAAATAAAAGGGTTATATATTAAATGTTGCAAAAGAAAACCGAAAAAGACCCTAGGCGGATGGTGTGTGTGTGGTGTGGTGGTGGGTGGCTGTGGTTCGAATCCCAAAGAATGACTTTTGCTAACTATTTTATTTTTTGATTTTCTTCACAAACTTATTAAGCTAATGATTATAAGCACTTTTCACAACTACAACTTTTGTAAAATGACCAATAAGCTCAGATTAGCTTATTTATCTCATGATTATGAAAGAAAGAAAATAAGCACAAGATTAAGCAAAGATGTTTAATAAGCTATAAAATAAGCAAAGGCTAAGCGAGAATAAGCTAAATAATTTTAAATAAGCTAATTTAACAACCGAATAAGCAAAATGACTTAAATAAGCACTAAATAAGCACTAAATAAACACAAGCATGATTGGTTACACGGTGAACTATTTTGAATTACTAGGCACTTTGTAGCTTAATTTTAAATCTTGAAATAAGCTATAAAATGAAAACAAATACTGGAATAAACAAGTTGACCAGTTAAGCTTTCCAAAAAGCTAAATCACACAGATTGAATTACAATAAAGAGCTTGTGAGAAGCTATTGAAAAAGCTAGAAAATCACTGAGTATGACTCAGTGATTGCTGAGTAAATTGGGACAAACTTATAAGCACTTGCAGGCTTAGCAAATAAGCTGCAAATTGAAATATTAAGCTTGAACCCTTAAGATGGCTTGGTTAGCTTTCCAAAGAACTAAAAATCACAAGCTAAAGTTAACCGAGAGCTTATGACGGGCTTGTGATTTTGACCATAAAGCGTGCACGAGGACACATTTTGACTTTGAAATAAACTAGTAGGTTGACTTTAATGAACTTTAAATTGATTCTATGGACTGATTATGATATATTAAGCTGTTATGGAACTAAATTAAGCTACTTTACCAACTTATACACTGAAATGATGATTTGCTCACTCTAAATCCTTAACAGTTAACTATTATGGTGAGATTGAAACTGATTTTGACTATTAACTGAACAAAGACTAATTTTTATGGTTTGACTGAGATATTAGGACCTAATATAACATACAATAGACAAGTACAATGGGTAGAACACCCTATATCACAGTTAAAAGACCAAATCCAAACACCACTTATGTTGGTCGAATTGAAACTTTTAAACACTAAAATAGATTTTTAAACCTGAATAACCTATTGATTAGCTCAGTAAATACTATATTTAAACAGATTTAAGCTAAATTTAACTAGATTATAACACTTATACTTAAAATTGCAAATTTCAAGAAATTGGCTTACAAATTGAGTTCATGCAGGGACAAGGAACCAAGGATGAGAATCACTCCTATAGCTTCCCAAGCTCTAAACCAATAAGTAATCCAAAATCAAGACCGCACCATTGTCTTGATCATGTCTCCATAGGATTTTTATTTTTAACTAATTTTTTAGTAATTTTGTGAATTTTTGAATTTTTAATATAAACTGAGTTATTAAGGTTCTAATAGCTTTCAAAGGTTATATAATGAGCTTATATAAGCTTATAAGTCCAATACAACAACCAAAGATAACATTCTTACCTATTGAGATTTTTGAATTTGAAATTGCAAAAACTGAATTCTTGCACAAATACTGAAATTGAAACTGAAAATATGATTTTATTACACTAAAACAAGATTACAAGATCTTTCAAAGCTTAAACATTCACTTGAAAATTTAAAATATTAAAACGACATGAACAAAAATAAAATTACACTAGATCTTTTGATACATTGCACCCCACTTGTATTTATTGAGCTTTTCCAGTCTTGTCGACATTCTTGAGCAAATCCCACCTCAATCCAGCCGTTGGATTAAACCAGATCATCAAATACGCCATTTGTCAGTTTTGGCGCCAAAAAGTCTTTTTGACTGGAACGGTTAGGTTTTAGCAATTAAAGAAGTTTGGGATGTTATGTGAGGTGGAGGAGACAATTTAGATAGTAGGTATGGGGCTGGGGTTGAGTTGGAAAGCAAAACAGGGGTTGTGAGGTGAGGATGAAGTGTTTGATGGTGGGGATGCATTAAATGCAGTTGTGGGCTAATGATAGGAGGGGGTGAGCTGGAAAGATGGTGAGGTGGAAAGGTGGTGGCCAGGTGGTGGTGAAAACCACCTGGTTTTGGGTTTGCAGAGATGGGAGAGGGGAGTGAACAGTGAGCGCGGTTTTTATTTCTTTTAAACACTGGGTCGGGTTTGGGCTTGCTGGGTTAAGTGATTGGGCTTAGATTGGATTTGGTTTTATATTAAAAAGGATCCGTTTGTTGTAGCTTAATAACTCAAGGACTAAAACTGCAATTCTGCCAAAGTTAAAGGACTGATCTTGACAAGTTTCCAAAGCTCTCACAAGGACCATTCCTGCCATATGTGAATAGTACAAGGACCAATGATGATTATTTTCCATTTTAAATGTCCAAGGACCATTTTGTCATTTTAAAAGTTGAGGACTAAAGTTGTAATTTTGCAATTTTTATTTCAAGGACTTGTTTTGACAACTTTATGAATCCCTAAGGACTTAAAATGATATTTTTCTTTATTTTGATTTACCGAGGACCTGCTTTTTGACAACTTTTAAACTTGGGGACTAAAGCGCCAATTATGCAAACTTGATCGTTTTCACGATTTTGATGTTTTGCATTTAAAACACATAAAACACTTATTTGTGATATTTTCATCATTTTGATGCGTTTCGAGTGTTTTCGGATGTTTTTGCGATCTAGATGGTACAAAATGATGAGTATTTAGACACTCATCAATCCCCACACTAAGATATTGCTAGTCCCTAGCAATCTTTTAGAAAACTTAATGGATTTTATCTCTTTACCAAAAGCCATTACTTCGGAGTAGCCAATTGTTTTAGTTCAAGTAAGAACCTTGGTACAATGATAACTAAATGATTTTGAGCAAATCATAAGTCAGAACGGATTTGATTTGTCTTTACCGTAAGCCGTTTGCTTCGGACTAGCCAACTCTTAGATAAATTATCAATATTATCTTTGGTGAGCCGATTACCAATTATGGATTTCAAGCGCCTTTACCACAAGCCATAAACTTGCGGGCTAGCCAACTTTTCACTAGTTTAAAGATATGGTAAGTTGAACACCATACAATTTTGGGCAAATTGCAAGCCATAAACGGATTTGAGATATCTTTACCAAGAGCCGTTTGCTCTGGATTAGCCAATCCTTATGTGGGTTAGACATGGTGGATGATTACCATTTCTTTGAGTAAGTGAAAACACTTACTCCAAAAAAATTTGGCCAAAACGGGAATTGGGTGGAATAATTACATGATAAAATTCGTGAGAATTCCCCACACTTAGAAATGAATATTGCCCTCAATATTCAAAGTACCATGGTTATGCCGAAACATAGAACATAAAAGGAAATACTACGGCCATTATTTTGTTTTGATATATACACACATTTTTTTTTTTTTTTTTAGAGATAGAGATATATACAATGTGGGAAACTCCCCACACTAGGGTGGTAGAAAGGGTAAGAAATCGAAATATGAGTGAAAACCCATATGGTGTGTGCATGTTTTTGATTCCCGAGTCACTAGCTTGACTCGATCCCGCATTTATTGGTTCATGGGGAAAGTTTGTAGATCCGGGACAACCATGGATGGAATGTCCTCTCCAAAGTAATGCTTTAATCGATGACCATTTACTTTAAAATTTGGACCATCGGGTAGAGATAACTCAATGGTACCATAAGGATAAACCTTAGTGATAGTAAATGGACCAGACCAACGGGACTTAAGCTTTCCTGAGAAAATCTTCAATCTTGAATTGAAAAGAAGGACTCGATCACCAACGTTGAAAACGCGATTCTTGATTTTTGAGTCATGAATCTTCTTTGTCTTTTGTTTGTAGATCAAAGAGTTCTCGTATGCTTGATCACGTAGTTCATTTAGTTCATTCATTTGAACTTTTCGTGATCACCACCGTCTCAGATATCGAAGTTTTCATGTTTCAAGGCCCAAGATGCCTTATGCTCAAGCTCAATCGGAAGATGACATGCCTTCCGTACACTAGCTTGTATGGAGTACACCCAATTGGTGTTTTGTAAGTCGTCACGGAAGGCCCGAGTGCGTCATCCGGTTTATCCGACCATGATGCACGATTTTCGCCATCGTCCTTTCTAGAATTCTTTTAATACCACGGTTGGAGACTTCCACCGCCCACTTGTTTGGGGTGGTATGCAATAGATAGCGGTGGGTTACACCATACTTTTGCATGACACGATCAAATTGGTCATTGCAAAAATGCGTACCACGGTCACCGATTATAGCACGTGGAGTTCCAAACACCGCAAAAGAGATTTCAAAATTTCACAACTACTCGGGCATCATTGGTAGGTAAAGCTTTCGCTTCAACCCATTTTGACAAATAGTCAATGACCACGAGTATGTACTTGTTACCTCGAGAAGATGGAAATGGCCCCATAAAGTCAATACCCATATGTCAAATATCTCACAAACTTGAATGGCATTTGTGGCCTTTCATTTCTTTGAGAGATATTTCCATGACGTTGACAAGCGTCGCTGTGTTTTGACAAAATCGTGGGCATCCTTATAGATAGTGGGCCAATAAAACCGGAATCAAACACCTTTTGGCGGTATAGTTTGGACTATGATGGCCCCGGTGGGTCCAAAGATGGCAAGCTTTGAGAATGTCAAGAGCTTCTTATCCATAAACACACCGTCGGATGACTTGATCCGCATAGATTTTGAATAAGAAGGGTCGTCCCGTAAGTAATGTTTAACATCCTTGAAGAATTTGTTCTTCTGTGGGTTGACATCCTTTCACAATGAAGTTACCCGCATGGTAATTTGCGAAGTCGACAAACCATGGGGTAGAAGAGTTTCCATGAAAAGAAACCGCATTGAGTGTCTCGAGAGGAAATGTTTCATTTATTTCCTTTTCTCGAAAACATCTTGGTGAGGGTTTTCTAATCTGGACAAATGATCGTGACGGGTTCTCGGCTCCTTTTTATCACGTATGATGATATCAAATTCTTGGAGGAGGAGAACCCAACTGAGCAATCTCGGCTTTGCATCTTGTTTTGCAAAGAGATATTTTAGAGCCGAATGATCCGTATACACCACACATTTGGTCAAGATTAAGTACGGCCGAAATTTCTCAAATGCATACACCACAACTAATAGCTCTTTTACGTGGTGGTGTAATGAGTTGAGCTTCATCATAGTCTTACTTGCGTAGTGAATAGGCTGAAAATGCTTAGCTCTACGTTGCCCTAAGACCGCACCGATAGCAAAATCACTTGCATCGCACATGAGCTCAAAAGGCAAGTCGGTCGGGAGCAACGAGAATGGGTGCTTGAGAAGCTTTTTCTTTAATGTTTCAAAAGCTTTGATGCACTCGGGTGAGAAGATAAAAGGAGCATCTTTTCAAGAAGATGAGTCATAGGTCAGGCGATTTTAGAAAAATCTTGTATGAATCACGATAGAAACCGGCATGACCTAAAAACTCCTAATACCTTTAACGGTAGTAGGATGAGGCGCTTTAGCAATAACATCGACTTTTGCTCTATCTACCTCAATCCCATTTTTGAAATCTTATGGCCAAGGACTATGCCTTCTTTGACCATAAAGTGGCTTTTCTCCCAATTTAGACAAAGATTGGTGTCTTCACACCGTTTGAGCATTTTATCTAAATGGGAGAGACATGTTTGAAATGAATCCCCAATGACCGAGAAGTCATCCATAAACACCTCCATTGTTTCCCGATCATGTCGTGGAAAATGGCCATCATACATCGTTGGAACGTGCTGGGAGCATTACATAGGCCAAAAGGCATACGTCGTAGGCAAAAGTTCCGTATGGGCGGTGAATGTAGTCTTTTCTTGATCCTTTGGATCAATGGGGATCTGAAAGTACCCCGAGAAACCATCAAGGAAACAATAGTATTCATTCCTCGCTAATCTCTCAAGCATTTGGTCCATAAAGGGTAGAGGAAAATGGTCTTTTCGGGTGGCGTCATTCAACTTACGATAGTCAATGCAAACACGCCATCCGTAACCAATCGAGTTGGAATTAACTCGTTATCTTCATTGTGACAACAGTTATGCCACCCTTTTAGGAACACAATGAATTGGGCTAACCCAAGGACTATCTCGAAATTGGGTAAATCAATCTTGCATCAAGAAGTTTGATAACCTCTGTTTGATAACATCATGGATTTTGGATTTACTCTTCTCGATGTTGAACTGCGGTTTGAAGTCATCCTCCATCAAGATTTTGTGAGTACAAAACTCATGGTTGATACCCTTTATGTGGAGAGTTTCCAAGCAATTGCTTGCTTGTGTGACTTCAAGATCTTTATGAGAGCAGACTTTTCATCTTTACTCAAATCTCGAGCAATAATGACGGTAATTTATCATCACCTTCAAGAAATGCATACTCGAGATGAGGCGGTAAGTCCTTAAGCTCAACCTCAGAAATTCTTCGTTTTCTCAACCGACTTGATTTCCTTGTTATGAAGTTCGACGGAGGAAGCGATGATGGATCATCATTAGCGACTTCTCAATGAGAAGTATGTCCCCTCGATGTCGATGGGAGCGTGATCAATTTCCCATGGAGCAGAATCACTAGACAAGTAAGCTTCAATCTCTTCCAAGATGAAGTTGATTCCTCAAACGGAGTAAGAGAAGGAGTAGAATTGGCGATGATGGGTTGAGAAGAATGAGTGAGATTATCACTCAAGAATTATGATCATAACCAAGAACTTCTTGAGAGTACTCTTCGAAGCAACATCAATGATATCTATTCGGTTAACCGACTCGGAATCATAGTTTGCGAGTACCTCAAGTTTGATCAAGGTTAAAGGTGATGACTTCATTACCAACACGTAATGTGATTTCTTGCTCAAATACATCAATGAGAGCACGGCCCGTTCTCGTGCATCCTCGACCAACAATGAGAGGAACCCGATGATCGGCATCAAAATCAACAATTACAAAGTCGGTGGAAAATGGAACTTTCCTACTTTCACAACACGCCTCGGCAATGCCAAGAGGACGGGATATTGTACGATCCGCAAGCTCGAGAGTCATGCATGTAGGAGTAAGTTCCTAAGAGAAAGTTTCTTCCACCTTGAATAAGGCATCAAGTTGATGCTTGCACCAAGATCTCGCTAAAGCAAAGCATTCAACCATTCACGAAATACACAAGGTAAGAGAAATTTTCCGGGATCTCCAAGCTTTTCGAAGCTTCTTCGGGATAATCGCAGAGCGGTTCTCGTTTAGAGGAGTTTTAGCCATTTCAAACAGCTTTTCCTTGTTGCTTAACATGTGTTTGAGAGTTGATGCAAACTTGGGCATCAACATGATAGCATCCATAAAGCTTATGTCAAAATGTAGTTCTTGGAAAATTTGAAAAATTTGTCCATTTGATGGTGGCTTTTTCGCGGGGCTTTTGCTCATTCAAATGTGATGGGTAAGGAATAGAAGATTTGGATTTGGTATTTTCAACGGAGCTACTGTGTGGTTCAAAACAACTCTGGATTTGACTTGGGTTTCGGACAACTTGAGGTTGGACTACAGAAGGTGGGACGTGTCTTGATGGTATTGGGCTTGAAAAATGCACCTTGTCCGTTGTATCCTTGGTAACTTGACTCATTTCTCCTAGTGGAGGAGGCATTGGAGTCATAGGTCCATTGTGTGTCTTAGGTTCACTTTCTACTACCTTAGGGAGAGAAGAAGAAGAGGTAGTAGGAATAGCGGGTCCATTATATGAAACACCACTTGGTTGTGATCGCTTTAGCATCGCCCCCGGGTTAGCGATCGTGTTGCTCGGAAGTTTTCCGAGCCCGAGGGTTGATCATTTAAAGACTTCTTGAGATCGCCGATCCGACCGACCAACAACTGTTCATTTCATCTTGGGATTTCATGAAGCGCTTCAATAACTCATCGATGATGGTACTGGAGGATGTGGAGGAAATTCGAGGTCGGATGTTTTGATTTGGACCTTGTTGTTGAAAATTCCTTGATTAGAATTCACATTCCCATGAAATTGATTCCTTCGATTGAAATTGTTTTGATTAAGGTTCCTTGATGTTGGAAACCTTGATTGGGTCCGGATAGAAATTACCTTGGTTTTGATAACCTTGGTTCATTCTAGGTTGGTTTCGATTCAGTTAGGATTACGTTAAAACCGGTGGTGCACGATAAGTGTTAGCACGGTAGCTTGGTTCATTTTGAGGACGGTATTGATTACCTCCTTGATTTGAAGTACCGGCTATAGCATTGGCTTCAAACGGACTACCATCGATGGCGATGACAGGTTGTAGTATGCATGAGGACCACCACAAGTAACACAAACTTCAACTTTCTTCACTTCACCATGTGATGGTGTCGAGTGAAAGTGACTTTCTTTTGGTTAGCAAGAACCAAAGCTCGAACAATATCCGTGAGTTTATCAATCTTAGCATCGGTGCTAGATGTACTCACGGAGATGAAATAGAAGGTCCAAGATTAGGCGAGTCCGATATGTCTTTGTGCGGAAAGGACGGACACGGGACTTGTTTTCAATGATTTGTAAGGCTTCTTTGGTGGTCTTGCTCAGAAATTACCTCCCGGAGGCATTTAGAGAGTCTTGGTCACTTGTCTCGCACCATTGTAGAAGTTATCCATTTGCATTAACTCGGTAAAACCATGATGTGGACACTCATGAGCAATTCTTTGTAACGATCCCATGCCTCCCGAATGATTCATCAAATCTCGAGAAAATTTCATTATCTCATTCTTAAGACTTGTAGTTCGGGATGGAGGATAGAATTAGATTAACGAACTTGGTGACTAAATCCTCCCATGTCTCAATGGAACGAGGGGTTGTTTCTCAAGCCAATTCGGGCTTGTCCCTAGAGAAAATGGGAGCAGAAGAAGCTTAATTGCTTCATGTGGGACATTCTTGTATTTGATGGTAGATGCAATCTTGTTAAACCATCGAATGTGTGCATGAGGATCATCCGCTCAAAACCATAGAATTGGCTTTGGGTTACCAGTTAAGCAACCCGTTTTGAGCTCAAAAGTATCACCACAATAGTTGGGACAACAATGGCATCTCCGTAACCCTCGATGGGTGCTTGGAGAAGCTCATTCATCGGCTTGTCTTCCGCCATTTCGACGGTGGTGGTGGTGGTAGACGTTCCTCGATCACGGTGAAGGAGCGAACGTCCTCACGCTCACGAGAAATGTTTGCAAGCTCGAAAGTGGACTTGTAGAAGCGGAAGAACGAGTGCGCATGCACTAAGTATAAAATCGATATTCAAAACAAATGCGAGGCAAAACGACAAGTGAACTTAACCAATAATCACAAATGAAATGGCTTCTTTAAAAAGGTACACCAAATCACAAGGACACAAAGGCAAGTTTTAAATCGATGTTCGGGAACTTATTATGGTCACACCCCGGTTAGTAGGTGTCTTGCCTTGATTTGCGGTGGTTGATTTTATGTATATATTAAGTACCACCGAAAAGACGTAGGTTTGGATTTGTGCAAAAGGGTTTAAAAACTTTTGGACAATATTTTTGGAATCGTCTCGTTTAACCAAATCGTATTTCTTTAAGAATCACCTTAAAAGAAACACAAGCTAGAAAACGTTACGATTGTTTTGTTGTTTTATATTGTTTTGGTGTTTTTAACACTTTAGGAAAAGTGTTAATGAACTTTTGATTTATATTTAACTTTACGTAAAACTGTTTACAAACGATGGTATATGTGCAAGTACGGTCCGAAAAATGCTTAGAACACGCTTCTGACCTCCCAGCGTGAGCGCCAAAATTTGGTTGGTCCCGAACCGTCAAGTTATCTCACGCAAGCTAGCCACTTGTGAATGGCTAACCGTAAGGAACTTAAAACTGCTCAGAAACCAAATGCAATTTAGATCAGAGGAATATAGTGGATTCCTGGGTCGTTAAGTCCCACGGAGGATGAATTGGTGTTTCACACAGACAGATGTCGAATAATCACTAAGGATAGTGATTAGTAAGGATTTTGATGAATAATTATACCTAAAGAAAAGATTTGTAAATTACAGCGACTTAAATGCAAATTAAAGAAAATTAAAAAGTTAAAATATATTAAATAAATGCTATCACTATTTTTACAATGATGTTTTTGTGATTTTATAAAACAAAATATCTTAAATAAACTATTTTAACTAAAACGTAAACTTAAATTATCTAAAAACGTGATTTAAAATGAAAACGTAAGTTATTTATAAAAATTACGCGAGTGCGCAAGCAAAAACGTAAAATTTATGAAATAAAAGTCCTACAAGTGTAAAAACAATTTTATTACGTACTATATGATAAAAGAAAATTTTAGAAAAAAGATTTATATTTTTTAGACTTTTATATTTTTTATTATGAATTAAATAAGATTTTACACTAATTAAATGTTTAAAAATACTAAAACTATTGAGAAAAATCCGAAACTTTTTTATAAAATACTTAATACTAATACAATTATATGAAAAATACAAAAGTTGAAAAAACTATTATAAATAAGCTGGAAATAAGCAAATAAGCTCGTATAAGCTTATTGAAAATAAAAGGGTTATATATTAAATGTTGCAAAAGAAAAGCGAAAAAGACCCTAGGCGGATGGTGTGTGTGTGGTGTGGTGAGTGGGTGGCGTGGTTCGAATCCCAAGAATGACTTTTGCTAACTATTTTATTTTTTGATTTTCTTCACAAACTTATTAAGCTAATGATTATAAGCACTTTTCACAACTACAACTTTTGTAAAATGACCAATAAGCTCAAGATTAGCTTATTTATCTCAATGATTATGAAAGAAAGAAAATAAGCACAAGATTAAGCAAAGATGTTTAATAAGCTATAAAATAAGCAAAGGCTAAGCGAGAATAAGCTAAATAATTTTAAATAAGCTAATTTAACAACTGAATAAGCAAAATGACTTAAATAAGCACTAAATAAGCACTAAATAAACACAAGCATGATTTGGTTACACGTTGAACTGCTTTTGAATTACTAGGCACTTTGTAGCTTAATTTTAAGTCTTGAAATAAGCTATAAAATGAAAACAAATCTTGGAATAAACAAGTTGACCAGTTAAGCTTTCCAAAAGCTAAATCACACAGTTGAATTACAATAAAGAGCTTGTGAGAAGCTATTGAAAAGCTAGAAAATCATCGAGTATGACTCGTTGATTCTTTGTAAATTGGGACAAACTTATAAGCACTTGCAGGCTTAGCAAATAAGCTGCAAATTGAAATATTAAGCTTGAACCCTTAAGATGGCTTGGTTAGCTTTCCAAAGAACTAAAAATCACAAGCTAAAGTTAACTAGAGAGCTTATGACAGGCTTGTGATTTTGACCATAAAACTGTGCACAGGACACATTTTGACTTTGAAATAAACTAGTAGGTTGACTTTAATGAACTTTAAATTGATTCTATGGACTGATTATGATATATTGTCGTTATGGAACTAAATTAAGCTACTTTACCAACTTATACACTGAAATGATGATTTGCTCACTCTAAATCCTTAACAGTTAACTATTATGGTGAGATTGAAACTGATTTTGACTATTAACTGAACAAAGACTAATTTTTATGGTTTGACTGAGATATTAGGACCTAATATAACATACAATAGACAAGTACAATGGGTAGAACACCCTATATCACAGTTAAAAGACCAAATCCAAACACCACTTATGTTGACTGAATTGAAACTTTTAAACACTAAAATAGATTTTTAAACTGAATAACCTATTGATTAACTGTAAATACTATATTTAAACAGATTTAAGCTAAAGTTAACTAGATTATAACACTTATACTTAAAATTGCAAATTTCAAGAAATTGGCTTACAAATTGAGTTCATGCACAGGACAAGGAACCAAGGACTGAGAATCACTCCTATAGCTTCCCAAGAAGCTCTAAACCAATAAGTAATCCAAAATCGACCTTTGCACCATTGTCTTGATCATGTCTCCATAGGATTTTATTTTAACTAATTTTTAGTAATTTTGTGAATTTTGAATTTTTAATATAAACCGAGTTATTAAGGTTCTAATAGCTTTCAAAGGTTATATAATGAGCTTATATAAGCTTATAAGTCCAATACAACAACCAAAGATAACATTCTTACCTATTGAGATTTTTGAATTTGAAATTGCAAAAGCGAATTCTTGCACAAATCTTGAAATTGAAAGCGAAAATATGATTTTATTACACTAAAACAAGATTACAAGATCTTTCAAAGCTTAAACATTCACTTGAAAATTTAAAATATTAAACGACATGAACAAAAATAAAATTACACTAGATCTTTTGATACATTGCACCCCACTTGTATTTATTGAGCTTTTCCAATCTTGTCGACATTCTTGAGCAAATCCCACCTCAATCCAGCCGTTGGATTAAACCAGATCATCAAATACGCCATTTGTCGCTTTTGGCGCCAAAAGTCTTTTGTTGGAGCAGTTAGGTTTAGCAATTAAAGAAGTTTGGGATGTTATGTGAGGTGGAGGAGACAATTTAGATAGTAGGTATGGAAATTTGGGGTTGAGTTGGAAAGCAAAACAGGGGTTGTGAGGTGAGGATGAAGTGTTTGATGGTGGGATGCATTAAATGCGGTTGTGGGCTAATGATAGGAGGGTGAGTGGAAAGATGGTGAGGTGGAAAGGTGGTGGCGGTGGTGGTGAAAACCACCGGTTTTGGGTTCTTGAGAGATGGGAGAGGGAGTGAGCAAGGAGCGGGTTTTATTTCTTTTAAACACTGGGTCGGGTTTGGGCTTGCTGGGTTAAGTGATTGGGCTTAGATTGGATTTGGTTTTATATTAAAAAGGATCCGTTTGTTGTAGCTTAATAACTCAAGGACTAAAACTGCAATTCTGCCAAAGTTAAAGGACTGATCTTGACAAGTTTCCAAAGCTCTCACAAGGACCATTCCTACCATATGTGAATAGTACAAGGACCAATGATGATTATTTTCCATTTTTAAATGTCCAAGGACCATTTTGTCATTTTAAAAGTTGAGGACTAAAGTTATAATTTTGCAATTTTTATTTCAAGGACTTGTTTTGACAACTTTATGAATCCCTAAGGACTTAAAATGATATTTTCTTTATTTTGATTTACAGTGGACCTGTTTTGACAACTTTTAAACTTGGGGACTAAAGCGCCAATTATGCAAACTTGATCGTTTTCACGATTTTGATGTTTTGCATTTAAAACACATAAAACACTTATTTGTGATATTTTCATCATTTTGATGCGTTTCGAGTGTTTTCGGATGTTTTCGGTCTAGATGGTACAAAAAAAATGATGAGTATTTAGACACTAAGATCGAGACCATCCTGAGGATGAGTCGGATAAAGCGGGAAAGTTTTACCCGGATAAAACTAAGTCCTCAAGTCTTTATCCGATCTACGATGGTTACAATCTTCTAAAATCATATCTTTCCATTTATAGTAGCGGCGATTCTCGTCAAAGGAAATAGTCTCGCGCCTACTATAAATAGAAAGACAAACGATGAATCGAATCCTTCATGATTCATGTTTCTTTGAGTTCTATGTTTTTGTCTTCTAGGTTAAAGTTAAATATCATACTTGTATAAATAGCATAAGAAGAAGAGTGAAAAGTTTAAGCTTGTGAATTGTAAAACACACATACACACAAGCCAACTTTCCACCTCCAAATCTAACTTTATCCTTGAGCTAGCTCAATTGGGTTCTAAGAGTTGTGCTTAGACTTAGCCTAAGCTTAGAGAGGAGTCACCCAAACTTTGTCATTTCAATCCCAAGTACTATTCGCAAGTACTTGGGTAACGATTCTTTTATTTATTTCTAATAAGAATATGATGTTGAAAATTACCTCGTGTGTTTTACTTATGTTAATTTCGGTCATTATTCATCGTTAATATTGTTTTACGACTTAATTGATTTTAAACAATAGTGAATAGGGAACAACACTTCGTGATACATTAGAAGTCATGTATGCATGCTAAAAGAAAATGTAGGATAAAACACTTTTCGTGGTATAAAAGCTGTAAAACCTATATTTTATCAAATCATTTACATTACTCTGATCCACGGATCCGGAAGTTATATTAGCGATCCCTTTTGAAAAGGAACCGTGGATCCGTCCTCTTGGAGAATGTTTTCATGCAAATTAAAACGACTTTTCTTCTAAAAGTAATTCTCCACTTGAATGTCAAAACCATAAGTGAGTTGAGTGTCTTTCTTGTTAAAAACCATTGTTAATAAAAACCTAATAAAAACATTAGATCATCATAGGTTGATCACAAACATAACTTTTTATTAACTCATCATTTCTATAGGTTCAACTATGGCGAATGAATATGAGTTTGATTTTTCACTCACTAGCGTCTACCTCCGAACATCTCCCTTGAACCCAACACACCGCAATCAAGTCGTGGGTTCAATAATCTCGAAACCGTCACTTCCACGAAGGACGATTGTAGACACCTCTCTACAATTCGAAGAAGGTATCAATACCTCCTTCCGAGCCATAGGACTAGAATGTCTTCTTGAAATCAACGAAGATATGTCCAAGGTTCATAATGGAATTCTTCCGTCAAGTCGAACTCGCTCGTAACGAGGATCGCTCTCATCTCTTTGGTTTTATATCAAAACCAAAAGTTTACTTTAACCCTTGGGCATTTTGCTCACATCCTCCGGATTCCAAATCATGGACAATGTGCCTTCACGAAGATTGGTCTCTTGATTCTCTTCAACTTTCATGAAGAAAATAGTCCATATTGTTCACACATACCCTCCCGGAAGATTTAAATCGCATAATATGCAAACCTCGACCATATTACTCGGATCCAAACATTATCTTCACGGGACATCCGAGAAGAGTACAAGCCTCTTGCACTCATCCTACATGAGAATGTTTTGAGTCTTAAGGGAAATCGAGAAATTCTTCCGCTTGTTGTGCTCACATGTTGTAATGCTTTTCTAACACAACAACCATACAATCTCGCCTACTTCTTCAAGGCGAATTGCAAATCTTCAAGGCTCCAAGAATAAACTCATCCCTTATGGAATGTTCTTGACACGTCTCTATCATAATGTTATGCACTTCCATCCTCAATTTGAAAGTCCGTTTATACGATTTGTGAACAAGATGATGGAACCGCTAAACATATCTCTCATGAAGACTTTCTTCATTCTTGATTCCACCAACACTCATCAATCACGTAATGATCCTCCTAGCGAAAACACTCAAGAAACCTAGTAGTGTTTCAAAATAGGATCAATTCTCTTGTACTGTGCTTTATCAATGTAATCCTATTTCCTTTATGAAATAAAACATCTTACATTTGATATCTTAGTGTTAGAACCCTCTAAACCAACCTTGGAATATAATGCGTTGTTAAGATCATTGCATACCTTTAGTAAAGGTTCTGCTGAGCGATGGACGGATCCCAAAGTTTGTGCTAGACGGATCCCTTCACTTAGGGAACCGTGGGATCCGCAAATGTAAAATTCAATTGCAAACATTGTATTTCAATCATATCCTTAGAACACCTCACACTAAGCTAAACATATTGTCTTAAGGCAAAATTAAGTCCTTATCAAGATAAGTAGATCCTTCCTACTCACACATAACTCACCTAGATCACACTCTAAGACGCTTGTAGATCCATCGTTTCATTTTTAATCCACTACTCTTCCGCTCTTAAACTCACACTTCATTTTTCACATGATCCCTCACATCTAGTCTTAGAAATCCTCCGATTATGGAAAAATTGATCATAAATCATTCTTACCTCAAAATTGATCAAAGTTGATCAAATTCTAGTTTTCCCATCTCAAAGCTTCTAGGATATTTACCAAAACACTATCCTAAGTCACAAACTGATCTCTAGGATCATTTAGCTTCAATTGACATTTTCATCTTTAGTGTCATCCTTGCTCATCCATTCGTACTCATGAAAGTTCCAAATCCTTCCATAAAAGACAATTATTAGCTACATCACTCATTACCTTCAAGTACTTAAGCACCCCTTCATTTAAAACACTTAGGAGAACTGAAACACTCAAGATGATATAGATCTTAGATCTTAGAAACATCATTTCCACTCTTTCATAGTCAGCCGAGAGCCGGATCCCTAGGATT
>CM040246.1:106673395-106731607 GCA_022545495.1 Chrysanthemum lavandulifolium
ACGAGACCTAAAAAGTGAAAAGGAACGATATTAAGCAATAATCGATACAAAAGTGATCAAATAAGGACTTAAACGACCCCTCAAAATGGTACCTTTTAAAACCTTATCATAAGTGTGTTTCGAGAACCAATCTAAATAAATTATGAATTATTTTAAATAAAATTAACCACAAAAGTAAAAAACGGTTTTTTGTAAAAGCCGGGACAATTTTTTTAAGACAAATGATGCAAAGATGTAAATTCACAAGTGACAATTTATTTGACTTTATACATATTACACATATCTATATCTATATCTATATCTATATTCATATTCATACTACTTATAATGGAGGAATGACCTCTCTCTAAATTTTTTTTAAGATGTAATTAATGTGCTTTTTTAAGCATTACAAATTTTAATGCATAATGTACATAACAAATAGCTTTTTACTAATTTATCTTCCACAACATTTTAATGCTTCATTTATTATTTATTTTGAATTAGCTTAGTCTTTAATGCAAAATTCACATATAAATGAATAGGATTTTAAAATGCATGCAAAACTAAAAAGTTCCAAAACTATTATTATATCGTAAGAGTGCTTCGAGAACCAATCTAAACAAATTTTGAATTATTTTAAATAAAATTAACCACAAAAGTAAAAAACGGTTTTTTGTAAAAGTCGGGACAATTTCTTTAAGATAAATGATGCAAAGATGTAAATTCACAGGTGATAATTTATTTTATTTTATACATATTACACATATCTATATCTATACAACTTATAATTGAGGAATGACCATCTCTCCTAAATTTTTTAAAATATCATTAATGTGTTTTTTAAGCATTAGAAGTTTTAATGCATAATGTACACAATAAATAGCTTTTACTAATTTATCTTCCACAACATTTTAATGCTTCATTTATTATTTATTTTTAAATTAGTTTAGTTTTAATGCAAAAATGCACATATAAATGAATATGATTTTAAAAAGCATGCAAAACTACAAAGTTCCAAAACTATTATTATATCGTAAGTGTGTTTCGAGAACCAATCTAAATAAATTTTGAATTATTTTAAATAAAGTTAACCACAAAAGTAAAAAACGGTTTTTTGTAAAAGCCGGGACAATTTTTTTAAGACAAATGATGCAAAGATGTAAATTCACAAGTGACAATTTATTTGAATTTGTACATATTACACATATCTATATCTATATGTATATCTTCTATATCTATACTACTTATAATGGAGGAATGACCCTCTCTCCTAATTTTTTTTAAGATGTTATTAATGTGTTTTTTAAGCATTACAAGTTTTAATGCATAATGTACACAATAAATTGCTTTTACTAATTTATCTTCCACAACATTTTAATGCTTCATTTATTATTTATTTTTGAATTAGTTTAGTTTTAATGCAAAAATTCACATATAAATGAATGTGATTTTAAAATGCATGCAAAACTAAAAAGTTCCAAAACTATATTATATCGTAAGAGTGTTTCGAGAACCAATCTAAACAAATTTTCAATTATTTTAAATAAAATTAACCCCAAAAGTAAAAAACGGTTTTTTGTAAAAGTCGGGACAATTTTTTTAAGACAAATGATGCAAAGATGTAAATTCACAAATGATAATTTATTTGATTTTATACATATTACACATCTATATCTATACTATTTATAATGAAGGATAAACCCTCTCCAAATTTTTAAGATATCATTAATGTGTTTTTAAGCATTACTAGTTTTAATGCATAATACACAATAATAAATAGCTTTTACTAATTTATCTTCCACAACATTTTAACGCTTCATTTATTATTTCTTTTGAATTAGTTTAGTTTTAAATGCAAAATGCATATATAAATGAATATGATTTTAAAATGCATTCAAAACTACAAAGTTCCAAAACTATTATTATATCGTAAGAGTGTTTGAGAAGCAATCTAAATAAGTTTTGAATTATTTTAAATAAAATTAACCACAAAAGTAAAAAGCGGTTTTTGTAAAAGTCGACAATTTTTAAGACAAATGATGCAAAGACGTAAATTCACAAGTGATAATTTATTTGATTTTATACATATTACACATATCTATACTACTTATAACGGCGGATGACCTCTCTCCTAAATTTTTTTAGATGTCATTAATGTGTTTTTAAACATTACAAATTTTAATGCATAATGTACACAATAAAAAGTTTTTACTAATTTATCTTCCACAATATTTTAATGCTTCATTTATTATTTCTTTTTGAATTAGTTTAGTTTTAATGCAAAATGCACATATAAATGAATATGATTTTAAAATGAATGCAAACTATAAAGTTCCAAAACTATTATCGTCGTAAGAGTGTTTAGAGAACCAATCTAAATAAATTTTGAATTATTTTAAATAAAATTAACCACAAAAGTAAAAAGCGGTATTGTAAAAGTTTCGGGACAATTTTTTAAGATAAATGATGCAAAGATGTAAATTACAGTGATACACTTATTTGATTTTATACATATTACACATATCTATACTACTTTTATAATGGAGGATGACTACCCTCTCATAATTTTTTTTAAGATGTCATTAATGTGTTTTTTAAGCATTACAAGTTTTAATGCATAATGTACATAATAAATAGCTTTTACTAATTTATCTTCCACAACATTTTAATGCTTCATTTATTATTTATTTTTGATATAGTTTAGTTTTAATGCAAAAATGCACATATAAATGAATATGATTTTAAAATGCATGCAAAACTACAAAGTTTCAAAACTATTATTATATATTAAGAGTGTGTGAGAACCAAACATCATGTACTGGGGGAATAGACATTTTGTCAACATAAAGCCCTATTGGTTGTAATTAGTTTCATGGTCAGATTTAGGGATGAGCATGGTATTGGACCGATACCAATCCCGTGATCGAATTAGTGGTACCGATTTTTTCCAGCATAAATTAGTGGTACCGCATGCGGCATCGAATCCGATTCGGATAACGCGTATCGGTATCGGTACCGGAAATGGGTTTTCCACGCTTTTCTCGAATTTCCGATTTGGTACCGGTCCCGCATCGAATTAGTGGTCCCGATTGTTTTCAACCTTATTTTGTAGTCCCGGCACGTCATCAGTATTTTAAGAATCGGTGATCTGCACGTTCGATTCGCTTCGGATCTCGGTTCAAATGCTCATCCCTAGTTGTATCACTCATATACATCCATACAATCCAAGGTTTTTTACATGTATAATCATGGTTGGATAGATCTGTACGCATGTATGCATGGACGGAATCACAGCTAAATGTGATCGGATGCACAATTTCTTTTAGCTATAGTTTAAAAAAATAAGATTTTCAGAGTTAGTGAACATTAAGCTCATTTTTCATCTATTGATGGATTAATTAAGCAATAACCAGAAATACAATGCATTGGAACTGAGTGTATTTTAAAAAAATTTGATTTTTATAAGAAAATTAACAAAGTCTGAAGAAAAATATCGGGTCCCAGTATATCTATAAGACCCTTTGCTCTGTCCCCTCGTGCAAATAAATCAACACTTACCGAAAATGAAGCATGAATGTTTAAACAACATAAGCGTTTGGGAAAAATTATTGTCGATATTATTACTTAATAATTGCTACATAGCTCAACTGATTTTTAAAACCGCAGATTTGCCTCTACTAAAATTGCCTCAAGCAGCGATAGACGATCGATCCACATTCGCCACGCTCTACCGTAAGCAATTAATTGTCCCCCACTTTTACACAACATGGTCGTCTCGCCGATCGAGATACTACCCTATTTAATTTGCTAAAAGTGAGCGTTTGAAAAATATTAACGTTGCAAAAGTGAACGTTAGAACCAAAAAAAATGAGCGTTGTAAAAGTAAAAAGTGACCGTTTGAAACTAAAAAAAAAAAAAAAAAAAAAAAAAATCTACAAAACCAACTTAAAATACACAACATATTTACACACTTAAATCCACAACTCTCACAATCCTCTCTATAAAAAATCTCACAATCATCTCTATCAAAATGTAAGAAAACACTACAACAAAAAGGCCGAAAATCCCTGATTGGCACAAAACATCTCCAATTAACACCGATCCAATTTCCGGTTAACAGGTGGTCTCACCAACCGTCAATTTCGACCAGCTACTTTGGATTATGAATCGTAACAACCTCCACAACAACAAACTACTAATCCATTTTTAGAAACCGTCATATGAATCGCCCATTTGTTCCACCGTGATCAAAAGATGAGCGTGTAAATCTCATCATTTTGGTTAAATCTGAGCTAAAACAACTTAAAATGCTCGAAATGCATCAAAATCTTGAAAATATCTCAAAATTGCATTTTATATGTTTCAAGATGCAAAATGCTTAAAATCGAGATGAAAAATGAGCTAAGTTTGCATAATTGGCGGTTCAGGTCCCCAGTTTCAAAAATTATCGAAATAGTCCACTGACGCTTAAATTAAAGAAAAATCACCAAGGTCCTTTTAAAATCATAACTTGTCAAAATTAGTCCTTTGGTGAAAATGTCAAAAGTTTTGAGAAATTACAAGTTTGGTCCTTCAGTTTCAAATTTGGCAAAATAGTCCTTGGAATTTTGAAAATGTCTATTATGGTCCTTGAACTATTGAAGCTTGTCATTTTAGTCCCTTGAAACAACTTTGCAAGATTAGCGACTTTGGTCCTGATCTTTCATAAATTGCAAAACAAGTCCTTGTTATTATTCTCCAAACCATGGACCTTGGACCTATCAAAACCACTTATGACCCCGCCATTAACCATGACCCTTTCTTTTGACCCCTTCCATTTGACCTTTCTCTATTAATATAATCCCGGTCAAATATGGTGGCCCGCCTCACGGGTTTCCTTTCCTTCCCTCATCATCACCCGCTGCTGACTCGCCTCACCTCCATCATCATCACCTACCCTCCAAACACCCTATGCCAAAAGCAATTAATGCTTCTTCAACCTAACACTCAACCTCTCCAACTGGCATATATCTCTTTCCCGCCAAAATGCATCAAACGGCCAAGATTACTTCAACTCATCCAATGGTCCTGAATTAAAGTGGGAAACACTCAGAGATGTGAGAGAAGCAACTTGGTGTATAAAAGGAAGAAGAAGAAGCAAGAGAAAGAGTAGTTCTTAGTTTTTAAAATTTCCTTTATGTCGTTTTAATATCAATGTCTTAGAATAAATCTCAAACTGTGATCTTTTGTATCTATGTACTGAAACTCAAGTTGTTTTATCAATATAATTTCATTTCAAGTGTTAATTCAAAGCTTCATTTAAAGTTTCATGCTCTTGTGCCCACTGTTGTATAATTCAGTTTCAAGTTCTCATATGCAAGCTTTTAAAGTTTAATTTCCGTTCAAATAAACTTATATAAGCTACTTATAGCTTTTGTGAGCTTATAAATCAATTCAAGTAACTTTGGTCCTTGGTCAACGAAAGTCAACTGTGAAGCATATTTGGTTAGCGGGCATGGAAGTGATTTGGGTTGATGCACGATGTTGAATATGGGTTCATGATAGGTTTAGGATAGTGGTTACCTATCTGTTTGGCAAGCCATTGTGGTTGGGACATGTTGTAAGTATTTGAATTTCATTTGGTACTCTCATATTTACATTAATAATTTAGGAGCTGTTTGGTAATTATAGTATTGTTATTGGTATTAAATAAGTAGTTTAAATCTGTTTTAGCATAAATCATAGCTTGGACTTGTAATTTAGGAAGAATCAAAGTCCAAATCAGTAGAAAAAATAGTGTTTGGATTTGCTGCATAAACTGAGTTAGAGGGTTGTTCAGTGGGTCAAACCTGTCTACTTAGTCTCAATAAAGGTCACTTGAATCATATTGGTCAGTTATTTGTGCATTAGAACACTCAAAGTCAACATCATATGAAATCTGTCTTATTTGCTTAACTGTTGTAATTTTGTAAAAGCAAAAGCTTGTTTTGTGTTTAAAATACATAGATATAGCTTGCAGTAGCTTCATTTCATCATTTAACATCAAGATCAGTCCACAAATTGGTCTCAAAGTTCATCAAGGTCAAAATATCAAAACTGTTGTCAAAAGTCAAAGAGTGAAAATCCAGTTTTCACCCAAATGGGGTGATTTTTCATTGATTCATTCTTAGATCAAATCAAGTGAAATTGTGGGTTTATGAACTTCAACTGGTCTATTTTCTTAATATCATTTTTGTAGATTTTTGTAAATTTTTTATAAGCTCCATATTGGCTTGTGATCTTGGTCTTATCTCTCCTGTGCACACACTCAGTGAATCTTGAAGTGCATGTGTTTGTCAGGACTTGCCTGAGCTCGGTTTAGCTCATCAAGGTATGGTCTTTGGTTTAGAAGTAGCTAGCCAGGTCTAGTGTAGGATCCAATATCTGGTTTTGATTTCCGACTTATTGGGTGGCTTATTCTTAAGTTTGCAGTAGTAGGCGGAAACTGTTTTTCTTAAGCTCAATTCATCAAATCAAGTTAATCAAGTATTATAGAGGTTAAGAGCAGTTGGAATAAGTTGTTTTGAGTAGTTCTAGTATATTATAGCTTCCGATCAGTTTGGTGCTTATTTGTAGCTTTTGCTTATTCAAGTGCTTGTTATAAGCACTTGTATTCAGCTTTCATTTTCTTGCACACAAGCCACTGTTTTTATATTTTCTTAGATTCATAATATTAATTTAGACTTTTCTTGAATTTTTCAGATTTTCTAGGTCAGGTTTGCTATTTTTCTTCATTTAAAAGCAGGTTTTAGGTAATTTTAATTAGCTTTTAATACAATTAAATCGAAAAACTTCAAAAATAAGTTTTCATTTTTCCTAGGTTAAGATAAATATAAAAGTCAAAAAATATTTTCCAGATTTTTCTTAGTTAAATTTGTATTTTTAAGCAATTTAAGTAGTTAAAAATAGTTTTTAATTCATAGAAAATACAAAAATAATCAGAAAAATACAAAATTAGTTTTGAAAATTCTCTTTAGTTATTTTAGATTTTTCCAAGTCATAATTTCATTTTTCTAGCTTTATTTCATATTTTCTTGTATTTTAGGTTATTATTGAATAAGTAAAAATAGTTTTTAACTAATAATAATTAGATAAATAGTTTTAAAAATAATTTTCTTTTCTTAAAATTTTCTCTTATCATTAGGTTTGTAAAATGTCATTTTATATTTTAGGATTAATATTGTTTCAGTTTTACATTTTCTTTTTATGCGTCGCGTAGTTTTTAATTTAAGTTTTATAAAGAAAAATCAAAAACATCATTTTGCAAATAGTGATAAGCGTTTATTTAATATATTTTATCTTTTTAATTTTTTTAATTTGCATTTAAGCCCTTGTAATTTATATACTCTTTACGTAGTTATAATAAATCAAAACTCTTTTAAGATTCAAATCATCTCGTCACTATATCGTTTGACTATTACCATGGCATTTCGTTGGGACATAACGACCGGGGATACACTATACTCTCTCGATCTTCATTGCATTTGTGTACGAGGCATTTTAAGTTTCTACGGTTAGCCATTCCTGAGTTGGCTAACATGTGAGATAACTTGCGGTTTCAGACCAAATCACACGCCACAACCTATACTATTAGTTTTAATAAGTGTTGTAATGTTTTAATAAGTTTTGTAATGTTTTTATTTTATTAGAATTATTACGTAACATTTATTATTAATGAAATTTTAGTTTGTGTTAAAATGTTAAAAAATAATAAAAATGATCATGGTCGCCTTGTTGGGACACCGAATTGAAGGTCATTGGAGAGAAAAGCGGCGTGGCGAAAAATGGAAAAGGATTGAGTTGCCTTCTTTGGGCAGCCTAATGTGCAAGGCGTGGGAGGTCTTTCAACATGCATATAATGATATAAACTATTAAATAAAAGGAAAATGATTAAATCACGCTTAACTTATATCTTTAAAAATATGACTAAGCAATTTATTATGTGACACATGAATTCCACTAATTCTTTTTTTCATATCTACCATTGATCTGGCCAAAATGTTTGAATCTCTTTATTAGGCATAAAATTAGGTGTCGTTTGTTTTCGAACTTTACATAACCCGCAAAGTATGCCCCGAAGAAGAGGTCGTTTAAGCTCTTCATCTGCGAAAGAAGGTAGTTTGTTTTGTCTTATTGAAATACTTCTTTTTTTTTTTTTTTTTTTTTTTTTTTTCACTAGTATTTTTGTGCTATTGAAGTAACTTTTTTTTCCTTTTTCTTTTCACTGGTTTTTGTCTTATTAGTCAAAAAGCAATGATCGCTAAAATATTAAGTATTAAATACAATACACAATGGTTCAAAATATACCAATCTGACCGCTTTTACGTTTTAAATGCATTTTTTACGTTTTATTGTTTTTACGTTTTCATCCGTTTTTTACATTTTGTATGCATTTTTACGTTTTCATCTATGTTTTACCTTTTGTCTACATTTTTACGCTTTCATACATTTTAACGTTTTCCACCTTTTTTTACATTTCGTCTGTTTCTTTACTTTTTTACGTTTTCGTATGTTTTTTTTTTTTTTCCCCTCTATTTTCTATGTTTCGTCTGTTTTTAACGTTTTCGTCCGTTTTTTTTACATTTTAGTCCATTTTCTTATGTTTTCGTCCGATTTTTTTACGTTTTAGTATGATTTTTTTAAATTTGTTTTTACGTTTTCATTTGTTTTTTTTTCCGTTTTCGTATGTTTTTACGTTTTCTTCCGTTTTTTACGTTTTAGTCCGTTTTCATCTTTTTTTTACGTTTTCGTTTGTTTTTAAGTTTTAGACCGTTTTTCGTTTTCCTCTTTTTACGTTTCGCCTTTTCGTTTCGACGTTTTACGTTTTCATCGGTTTTAACGTTTTGTCTATTTTCTTTCGTTTCATCCGTTTTAGTCCATTTCTTACATTATCTTACTTTTTGTTAGGTAAGATAAAATAACGTACAAAAACTTATAAAAATATCTAAAAGCGGATGAAAGCGTAAAATAACAGATGGAAATATAAAAGCGGACCAAACGTAAAAAGCGATAACGTAAAACGGATGAAAAAAAAGCGGCGGCGAAGAAAATGGGCGAAAACGTAAAAATGAACGAAAAAGTAAAAAAATGGCGAAACGTGAAGCGAGCAGCGTAAGAAAGCGGACGAAAACATAAAAAAGCCCAAAACGTAAAAGGGACGGCGGCGAAAACATAAAAGCGGACGACGTAAAAGCAAGCAAAATGTAAGAAAGCGGACGAAAACATAAAAAAATGAATGAAAACGTAAAAATATGATCGGCGTAAAGAAATAGATGAAACGTAAAAAGCGGTTGAAAGCAGAAAACGGACAAAAGCGTAAAGAAAAGCGGATGACGTTAAAAATGGGCGAAACGTAAAAAGCGGATGAATACGTAAAAGCAGGCGAAAACATAAAAAAGCAGACGAAAACATAAAAAACGGATGAAAACATAAAAGCGAGCGAAAACGTAATAAAGCGGACGAAACTTAAGAAAGCGGGTGAAATTGTAAGAAAAATGACGAAAGCGTAAAAAGCGGATGACGTAAAAATGGCAAAATGTAAAAAAGGCGGCGTAAAAAAGCGGGCGAAACGTAAAGATTGGACAAAAGCGTAAAAAGCAGGTGAAACGTTAAAGAAGGACTGAACGTAAAAGAAATGTAAGATATTGAGAAGAGATGTAGGGGTTGTGAAAGAAGAGGTAAGTGAAAGATAATATCCGAAATTTAGAAGAGGAAAGAAGTGAAAAAAGACATATGCCGCAAAAACAAGCGAAACCCCTACTACTACTACGTACAAAAAAGTGAAAAGATGAAAAAGTCTTTATTGAGAAAAAAGCAAACGACACTCTTATAAGTTAGTCATGACAATCAACAATCTAGATAAAAAACATAAAAGGAAACTTGAACTATATATGGCGTTTAGTGGTTGCACCTCTTATTGCCTCATGGTTGTAGGTGTAAGTCTGTATCTTAGGTAAATGTCATCACTTCCATTAACTCTTCATCATAAATGTGTAGCACGCAATTGCATGCTAGGTCTTTTCACATTATTTTAAATGACTGTACGTAATGAAAATCAGTAATAAGGTACACTGTGCATCATTTAGGTCATTGTCTAGGTTTAGTGCTAAAAAACATTTTTTGGTTTTTAGTCCATGAATCAAAAAAACAATTCCAAAACCAAGAACCAAAGGGGCTTGACAATTTTGCCACCTAGTATTAACACTAAACCGTTCGCTTTATGGCTCACTCCTTCTGGGTTCACCCTTAATTCAAAGAAAAAAAAAATCATTCTAAAATGGTCATGTTTTGACCCAATGGTCCACATTCAAGACCAAAAAAAAGAAGACGGTATCCCCACAATGGTCAAGAATGTCGAGCTATGTCACATTTCGACCACTCGTCCAAAAGTACAAAACTGAGTATGCTTCTTGCTCGACCGAATACACATTTGCTCGGCTAAATATAAAATTAAGTACCTACAATGCGAGTAAGATTGACAATGAACGGTTAAGCGCATATGAGATAGAAAATCCCTACAAGTTATTTATCTTATATTCGACATGTGGGTTTTGTTAAATAACTTTAAGTTGAAACCCCACGAATTATATTGCTAAACTAGTTTTTTAGCTTGGTTAACTAAAAATTATTAGAATGATTTTCGTTTATGTTTTGCATTCTAGTGTCGGACGTATGATCAATTGCAATCTGGCGCATTTGGCGGGGAGGCTTTTTGAAGGAGTATTATTAGGCTTTTTATCTGAAATAATCTCCTATAAAGTAAGTAAACTTCGTTTGGATCGTTATTCTCTGTTTTATTTCAAACAAATATTTCCAAAATGAAAAGGCGATTCATGAAACTTTTAAATGTCTTGGGTATTAAAACTTTAAATTCTTGATATCACTCCAAACGTTTATTTACAATTATAGATTTATCCTTTTATGTCGTTTCGTCTTATAATTATATTTAATTTAATTCACTAAACACTTTATTGAAAAAGAATCTGAACATGTATTTCGTATTAACGAATTTCTTTGGTTCTGATTTCTACATTCTGATTCTGTTAGTTTCTTAAAACATACCATTTTAGCCCCTAATTTCGTCATAAATGCTCGAAACCGAAATAGAAAGCGTAAGATTAACATGTTTTCTTCTTCCATTAATTCACATACATATCAAATCCTTTTTAGTCCAAGCAAATCCTAAAAGGGTGACTATTTTTAATGATATTGTGTCGCGATTTTATAGTTGGTGCTTTAATCGGTGTAAATCCAAGTTTAATTGGATAACTTAATTGAAAAATCTTAAACATGCTATTTTGTAATCTTTTTCTTCTAACTTCTTGCTAGAGTTTAATATAATTTGCCGTTAAAAAAAAATAAAAATAAATGCATTTACTTTTACAAGTGTCGGTGTTGACCTCAGTTACGAAAGTATTATCAACGAAAGTTTTATGATGTAGAACTTATATATACAATGTCACGAGGTGAAAATGTGTTTTTAGATTCGAACGAGATTGGACGTTCATGAAAAACTCTTTCGCTAATAAAGTAATCATGACTAGATTTCTGTAAGAGGAAGGGAAGGAGATTGTCTCAAGTTCTAAAAACAACTTGAGTTAAGTTGGGGACGTGTGAGCTATTAAATTTAATCCAATGGCTCAAATCAAAAAAAGTTCTTTTGATTTAAGCTATTAGATCAAATCAAATGGCTCACAAATGTACAGCTTGACTCAACAGGAAAAGTATGCTATACCAAGTATATATTTATTAATTGAAGTGACACATATGTTGTATGCATATATTTTTCATCAAGTATTTTTAAATAATAACTATAGATCAGTTTATTTACTGTACTATTTTTGGGATAAATGTGGTTTTTATTTTTGATTTAGTGCGCGGGTTAAGCACGTCGTCACACATGTTAAAACGAGTAAAACCTTTTATTAAGGCTCACGTGATCACTTTAAGTTTGTTACATCACACAATGCTTTAACATATAAGCTCTCACGGTTTAATACATAAGACTTTTTATTAACTCGGTTAGAGCATTGGGTATCGTCACATTTTGCACGCGTCAGTCTTAGACGAAATCGGTCAAGCCACCATAACCCCCCGGTTGAGTGAGTTGTTGCGCTAGAAAAGTAGCGTATGACAATTTAGTATTTGTGTGTTTGTTTTGATTTTTTAATGTATTTAAAATGGGGTTTGTGTGTGAATGTTATGTTTTAATTTGGTATTGTTGGTCTAAAAGGGTGAAATTGGCTTAAGCCACGAGAAAGAGACGTATTTTGGTGTGTGAATGAGTTGAGTGAGTTATTGATATGAGGTTGAGGTGACAAACTGGCTTGAGTCAGTCTGAGCAACCATACGCATTGCTCTTATTTCTGAAGATTAAATTCTATTTATAGTAACAAACTAAGAGGTAATTAAAATACAGGTCATGAGCTAAACATAAGGATGAGCACTAGGGGTGTAAACGAGACGAGATAACTCGTGAGTTATTCGAGATCGACTCGTAAACTACTCGAAATTGACTCGATTTAAACGAGTCGAGCTCGAGTTCGAGCTACTCGAGTACATTTTTCGAGTCGAGTTCGAGCTCCAAAATACTCGGCTCGTGAAGCTCGCGAGCCTTATCGAGCTTCGATTAAATTACACATTTACCCTTTTATATAAATACATTTACTTAATTTTCTTAGAAATCGAGTCGAGCTGAGCTTGATATACCGAGTATTTATCGAGTTCGAGCATGAATGTTGAAATAATTGAGCTCAAGTCGAGTTTCGAGCTCGAGTTTTATATCCCGAGCCAAGCTCGAGCTTGAAATATAAAGCTCGAACGAGCTCGAGTCGAGTTTCGAGCTCGAGTTTTGATATTCGAGTCGAGCTCGAGCTTGCAGTACTCTGCTCGACTCGGCTCGTTTACACCCTTAATGAGCACGGTACCATTTTGGTACCGCAAAAGCATCGTTTACGAGGTATCGTATTTTTTCCCAATCAAAATATGTAGTCCCGATTCTGGAATCGAGGGGTATATCAGTACCGGTACCGGTTCCAGTACCGGTACCGGGTTCGATAAACCGGTACTAAATGAAACGGGTACCGTTTAGTATAAAAGATAATCTCAACTTGACCCTTTTAATCGGTGAATTCTCTATAGAGTTCTTTCTTTATTGGTGGAGGAAAATCTACTAACCTTCTTTCTTTAAGCTAATTACCAATAAATAGCATAAGCTAAAAATGCATGAAGTTGGTAGCCATGTTAGCAATGAATTCGCTTTAGAGTTCATATTTTTTTTAAAAGAAAAGTACTAATCCTTTTTTTTGCTAATCTCCAATAAATAGCAGATGCTAAAAATGTCGTGGAGTTCGTAGTTTCGTACCATGTTAATGTTAGAACTGGTAAAATTGGATCATACTAAAGATAAGTGGTTCTGTCATGTGTAAAAATAACAAAACATTTTTGTATATCTGAGAGTCGCTGATTGATTTTAAGTATTGTCTTGTAAAAGAAAATAATAATAAAAAAATAAAAAATAAAAATAAAAAAATCTTTCTGTAAGATAATCTTAAGTGAGTTATCTAAAAGAACTATCGATATTCATAGAAGAGAAAGAAAAAAGTAAGATCAAAGTCTTTGTAAGCATTAAAATAATACTGGATGTAAATTTATGATATTAATTTTCTTGGTTTGGACAATATACAGATACCCTACATTGGTAAAACGTATTTGACCATATATTATTGTGTTTCAAAACAAGGGTTGAAAGTGTTAATGGTGTAAACCGTATACACTTGTTTAAAAATAAAACTAAAATAAAAGGACAAAACTATAAAATCTAGAAACTGTTAAGTTTAAGATACATGAATAACAATAAAACATGTAGACATCACAGAGTACACAGCGGAAGACTTAAGATCATAACAAATAAATAATTAACTCGAAAGTATGCGTAACGCACTCTTGCAAATGTCGGATCTCTTGAACAAAAGCGGAAGAAGTGGTTTAAGAGTTGTCACTCACCGTTTCTAACTCAAACCAATTAGGTGTAAGAATAGTGTCTTTACTACCACATTGTACACACGACTTAACCAACGAATCGGCGATTCTAGATCTAACACAAGTATTTGTTTTATGAAAAACAAAACCAAAACACCCTTGGAGGAGGGTTCACGAACAAGAGCAAGAGAGAAGAGGAGAGATCTAGGGTTAATTGATGCACAAAGTGATGAGAAACCCTAAACCCTAGCCTCAGATATATAGTGTTTACAAATCTTTGGGAACAAGTTAGGGTTTGGGCTTGGAGAAGCCTCCCATGGCCGGCCATGTGAAGCCCCCAAAAGGATTCCCATATCTTTTCCATTTTAAGATTTTACACTACTGAGTCCTTCTCTTACGCTTAGCGGTCGTTAGTTATTTTCCGTTAAATACTTAACGATCGTTAGACGGACTTTATGTGCAATAATTAATCGTAAACATTAACATTAATTATTTAACTTTAATTCTCATTCGCTAATGTGTGCAATCCCATGGTCACGAGTTCGAATCCGGACATTTACGTATTTATATATACATTTCCAACAGAAACTTGAAGGGGCAAAGTGGCAGATGAGACACATTCATCTACTTCCTCAACCTTTTAGATCCATGCTCTACGTATCCTCTAACTCAAAATATATATATATATATATATATATATATATATATTACATAATACAAATTGATTGTTGGCTTATTTCTCTCGTAGAATCAGTAATCAGATATTTTAACACATGAATCTCATCTTATGCTTGAAAATGAATCAAATCGGACCCCATGTCTCTAAAATCGTGGGCTTCTCAAAAATGGAAGCGCTTGCCGTCATTGCATTACATCGTACACGCCATCCGACCTTGTGTATATATACACACACATATTTATATTGACACTCATTATACAAAATTAGAGTTAGATAATAGTTCCAACATTAATTATGCATGGAACAAGTGCACCCAGTGTTTAAACCACAAGTTTAGTAAAAAACCATTTAGCCTCTTTGTGTTTCGGTACCAAACTCGGAAATTCCCGTCTTGATACTGTACCGATTTTAATAGTACCGCATTTCTTTTGTATGAGTTTTATAGTGCTGTGATCATACCGAAGAAAGAAGCCAGATTCGGTATGATTAGATACCATACCGTTTTTACAATACCCATGTTCATCCCTAGCTAAACATCACAAAATAATAATAATAATAATAAATAAATAAATAAAATAAAAAAATACTGTTATGGACTCGTCGATATTTCTAAAAGTGGCGAGACCTTTTCTTGGTTTGTTGTCTCTAATGTTTCATAACAAATATCTATAGGACAGCATGAAAATTAAAAATTAAAGATGATGTAATATACTACTCCGTAGTGTATTACTACTAGTAGATTATTATGTGGTCCATGAAAGTTGTACCTGTGGTCACTATCATGGGGAAATGTCTGAGAACCTTTAAGATTTGGTTAAATTGATGTTTACATCCAAATTGATTGCACACCTAAGAGGGGAGGGAGTGGACTCAGTTTGGGGTTCGGTCGATCGTCGACGAGATCGATGCACCGCCCGACCTAGTCAG
This sequence comes from Chrysanthemum lavandulifolium, assembly GCA_022545495.1. Classification (NCBI taxonomy): domain Eukaryota; kingdom Viridiplantae; phylum Streptophyta; class Magnoliopsida; order Asterales; family Asteraceae; genus Chrysanthemum; species Chrysanthemum lavandulifolium. The sequence goes on from CM040246.1 coordinate 106,688,982, forward strand.
TTAAGTAAAATCGGTGAGTGGATCGGGTTGGAAAGCCGGCGTGGTGGGGCGAATTTTGAAATTATAATCAGGGGGATTAAATCTGACGGTTGTCAGAATTAAAAAAAAAATCCCTTTAAAACCAAACTAACCCAAAACTCAATCCCACACCTTTTAAAACCCCACCTTCACATTTTAAAATCACAACCCATTTTTCACAAAATCATCACAACCCATCTTTCAATTTCTCATAAAATCCCAACCTTTTTATCATCAAAATGTCTTCCGATTCTTCCGAATTCGAATACGTTATTCCGTCTTCGTCCGACGATCTATCCACGGGTAGCTCGATGCAAGTTATGCTTCAAGCGGCTCAGTTTCTTGAAGACACGGCAAGCTCTAGCTTTCAAAGTCGTAGTAGCATAGATCGTCATCGGGAAATAGGTCTTCAAACTCTAGAGAATGATTGGTTCGTTGAAGCACCAAAGTACAACGAAGTTTATTTTCAAAAAAAAATTCGAATGGAGAAAGCATGTTTTGAAAATAGTGGGCGACATTGAGCGAGATACCCGTATTTTCAAGAAGGTTATGGCGATTGAAAAAAGTTTCACGGCGAAACAAAAATCACATCTACCGTTAAGCAACTCATGACCGCAATCCCGATGAGTATGATGAATATTTATGCATGTCTGCAAGAACGTCACATGAAAGTCTTGATTATTTTGTGAGGCCATCATTCGGTTGTGCGGTCGAGAGTACTCGTGAGTCGACGACACGACCTTTGCACGCATTTTCTAGGCCCATGAAGCGAGACATCACATCCACAGGATGCTTGGTAGCATCGATATACACACGTCGAATGGAAAAATTGTTCGTGACGATGTGGTAGCGGAGTTACTAGACGAAGTTCTCCGTGACCGTCTTGATATGATCTCACTTGAAGACGTAGACGCCAATACTTCGCGATCTCGATGATTAGTGGGTTTTTAAATCTAGTTTTTAAGTATTATGTAATGTTTCTTTTTAAGCATTATGTAATTTTTATTAAGTCATTGTTGAATGTATTTTTATTTTTAATGAAATGTTATGTTTTTATTTTAATATTGTATGTGATTTTATGTATTAAAATATATGGAAAAAAAAGAAATTGGGTAGGATTGGGTACCACTCCCTCCACTTTGGGTAGTGTTAGGGTAGAATTTGGTAGTTTTGAGTTGGAGGGTTTTTATTGGATAGAGGTAATGTGACAATTTGGGTAGTGTTGGGTATTAGGTGACCACTCCCTCCCCCTAAGTACTTAAATAATACTAATTTGCCTCACTATTTGTTTCACATAATGACATAAGCGAATGCAAACAACTTTAACGCCTGATGCAATGGGGTGAGGTCTCACTTTCACCTCCGACCCATCACACGCCACCTCCATTAGACTAAGTGACCCGAGAAGCCCACCCTTCAGGTCCCTTTTCATAGACGAGAGAATGACGATCGATTTAGTGCTGAAAGCCTTAAAAGCATCATAACAAAAAGATAAAAAAAAGAGAAAAGCGGTGACCTTTTTTTTAAGAGTGTGTATGGAGTATTTTTTGGGATATGTTTATATAAAGAGAAGTGATACATCCACACAAAAATTCCCACAAAATAAATTCACAAAAGGAGGTGTATGCATTTGATTGGTGTATTTGATAAAGGTTATCTCTCTTCTCTTGTACTAAGCCAATCAAATGCATACACCTCCTTTTTTGGATTTCTTTTGTTAGAATTTTTGTGTGGTTGTATCACTTCTCTTATATAAAGTGTGTATTTTTAATAGTAATGACCATTGGAGCTCAAATGTGAGAAGAGTAACGATGTGCTGAATGATAATGTAGCGCTAATATTAAGGTAAGATGAGTGATGACCATTATGACTAGTTGTTGAGGTAAAATCTTGATCTGGGTCCCTTGATCGGTATAGAAAGTTGCCTTCTCTTCGTCTTCTTTAGACATTTGTACCTTATGGTACCCCTTGTAGGCGTCCAAAAAGCACTTGTACTTAGACCCAACTACCGACTCTATCTTCAAATCGATCTCAGCGAGGGGATAGTCGTCTTTAGGACCCGCGGAATTAATACTCTTGAAGTCAATGCATATCCTCCAGCTTCCGTCTCCCTTTTTTACTAGCACTCGGTTGGATATCCATGTAGAATATCGGAGGGTCTCACTATACCTGCTTTAAACCACTCGACCACTTCCTTAGTCACCACTTGGCTTTTTTAATAGAGAGTGTCCTTCTTTTCTGACTAAACGGCGTTATCGACGGGTTGGGATTCAAGGTATGTTCTATGATACGTCGAGGTACCCCTCTCATGTCCGACGGTTCCCACGCAAAACATCTAAACTCTTTTTGAGGGGAGCTTTCAGTCCTGCCGTTTCGGCTGGTGACAAATTCCGTCCTATGGTGACAAGCTGGTCCGGGTGGGCCGGATTTACCAAAACTTCCTCAGTCAAGCTTACCTCCTTTTATTCATCTTTCTTCTCCTTGTCCTCTACCATCTTTCTTTTCTCTAATCTCCTACACTCATATACAGGAGCTATCTGTGTGACCGGGGTGGCTATTCCCCGGGGAGTGGGGAATTTCATCATTGAATGTATTATGGACGGGATTGCTCGCAACTTCTTTAACCCAGTTCTTCCTAATATGATGTTATATGGTGAGGACGATGGTACCACATTAAATTTCATGGTTGTCCGGCTGCATAATCCGTAGCTTCCAAAGCATACATCAAGTTCTATCTTTCCCAAGGGCTTTACTTGCTCCCCTAAGAATCCTCACAAAGTTGTTTGTGTTTCCACCATCCTGGCTTTGATAGCCGGGTGAAAATTATCGAAGCAGTGTTTGTACATTATTTCCACCGAAGCATCTTCGTCCACGTGAATCCGCTTGACAAGATATCCCCCGATCTCCGCGTCTACGACTATTGTTGCTTCGGACATTCATCCACCCTTCGTATGTAACCATCGTCTTCCTTTTCATGTTTTCCCCTTGATAGTTGATCATGTTGATTACTTTGTCTTCTGCGGTCCGTCATTTTTGTGTTGTGTCTTTCCCTTTTGCCTCACATCCTTGATCAAATGGTTCAGCTTTTCGGACTCTAGAGCTAGTTCCAACTACTTTTTCAACTGATAGAAATCATTGGTTTAATGACCCTTTTCGCCATGGTAGTCGCAATATCGGTCTAAGTTTCCTTTTCGCGGAACACCGGGAAGCGATGAAGGCTGGGGTAACCGTAGGTGGTGCTCCGTTGCCAATATTTCTTTGGGAGTGTTTATTAGAGACTCTAGTATCGGCGTATTTTGATCATCCCTAAACCTATTTCTACCATTCCAGCGTGGATCGTGCCTAGGAGGCACGTACGGGGCGTGATTCTCCCTTGGCCGATGCGGAGGCCTTTGTCCGGTCCTCTTTCTATCATCAAAGTTTTTGTGATATCTGTCACTTTTTAGAGGTTGTGACCCTCCCACATCCCTGCGTATATATTCCCCCTTTGGTAACTCAGTACTCCGGAAAGCTTATTCTGAACGAATAAAGTCATCAATCTTTAGGAGCATCTCATCAACAGTCTTTGGAATACTATCAGACAATTTTTTTGGCTAATTCCGTACAATGGTGTCCGCTCATAAAAGATGAAATCCGCATCAGCTCCGGCACATCTAGGAAGTAATTTGCCTCACTTACCCACTGATGCATTCGCACGAGGTTTTAAATTTGTATGCAAGAATTACCGGTTAACTAGGAACACATTCAAGCAAGTATACCCTAGTCAAGTTGTAGTATAGGTTTTGGTAAATCAAGGTCGTCCCAAGATACTTGGTTGCACTACAAGTGTCATTTGTTTGTTTAAGCAAGTAGCAAGTTGATGGTTATGATTGTCACGTATCAAACCAAAAAGAAAAGCAATATAAGAACAAGCAAGTATCAAGACATTCATGGTTATTTGAATCAAACACAAAGCTTCAACAATCATATCAATAACAAACATATGGAAATATAAAAGTAACAAGGTTTACCCAAAGTATGAATTACAATAAGTAAAGATGAAGGATTATAACAACCTTCAAGCCTTCAATTGACTACAATAGTTCTACTAAGCCAGAAAATCATATCCAAACGCCTTCATCAGCCCTTGAACACACTACACGAATTTGGTAGAGGTTTGAGGTCTTTTGGGGAAGATAAGTTGGTGGAAATTCATCCTTAAGGGTGGAGGATCGAATAATTGGTGGAAATTCATCCTTAAGGGTGGAGGATCGAATTGCATACCTAGATATGGAGTGGTGGTGGAAAGGGATGGTGTAATTGGTGGAAATTCAACCTTAAGGGTGGAGGCTCGAATTTCACACCTTTGGGGTGAAGAGGTTGAGAGTGGATGTGTTCTCTCAAGTTGGGGGGTGCATAATATGGTGGAAATTCGTCCTTAATGGTGGAGGCTCGAATTTCACACCTAGAGAGGAGTGGTGGTGGAAATGGATGAGAGGGATGATGAAATGAGGTGCCAAATGGGTCTATTTATACTACTCTCAAGCCCTTGGGGTTATAAATGCATTTCTTGGTCACCTAGGAGCTTGGAAGGGACTAGAATACATGTAGGAAGGACCAACAATCGTTTGGAACAAGTTTGGAGTCTTAGTGATGAAGAAATGGCCGTCCAGGGCTTCCCAGCCGATCGGTTTAGGCTCCAGCCGATCGGCTGGTCTTCTCGACAGCCCTCCAGCCGAATCGGTTGCGGGCCCCTATCGATTGGCTGGAGCATTTTGACAGAAAATGGAAAGAATGAAAGTTGTAGATCTTTCTCTTAGCTTTCCGTGGCCGTGAATGGGGGGTCAAACGGAGTTCGTATGCAAAAGATATGGCCAAAATGGTGAAGGTGTGTCGGGAACAACGAGGCTTCCAATATTTCTTCGTTTTAGCTTCTTTTCTTCATTTCTTTCTCGTTTCCCTTCTTGAACTTTATTCATGAGTCTTTGGACCACCATCTTGATGACTTTATCTTCTCGAATATACTCCACAAGTCATGCTTTTGACGGGAATTCTTCGTATCTTCATGTTTCCTCACTTTTTCTTCATTTTTCCTTTACTTGGCTACAAATAGACTTGCACACAACTTAGATACGATTAAGCAACAAAAAAATATGATTATAGCGAAATAACATACATAAAAGCACGAATAACGCTACTAAAAACATGCACAATTTGAGCGTTATCACCCACCTTTCCTTAAAGTCGAAAAGACTTTCATTGGCTCTTCGGTGAATTTTGAGGATCTCTGTTGGGTCTTTGGCACACGTTCTCAAAATGCCAAACTTGTTAAGGAATATCCTTTGAAGTTCGTCCCAGCTATCGATACTACCAGGCGGTGGCTTGTTAAACCACGTCCTAGCCTTTCCATCCAAAGTCTGCTGGAACATAGGCCACCATACTGGCATGGGTCATTCCTCATTATTTCCCGCCCCTGTGAAACGGTTGATGTGATCATCAGGGTCGCTCGTCCCTTCATACAACTTGAGGTTCGCTTGCATTTTATGTTTGGGAGCTGAGAACTCTATGATCCTTCTTGTGAACGGACACTTTATTACTTCATTGTGTGGCTTGCTTAAATCATCCTTCGTCACCTCCTTCTCTTTGTCATTTCGTCTTTCCTCAGCCTCTGCTTCGTTTGTGTTTGTTGTCTCGTCTTCAAAGTTTAATAACATCGGTTTTATCAAATCACGGTTGCCTTGTTGCTTCAGCAATTCTTTAAGAGCTGACATGTGACCTTTCATGATGGCTCGAGTGTCTGGAGGATTAGGTGCATCTCCACCCGAACACTCAGCCAGGCCTGGACGGCTAATGGGTGTGCTTAGGCTAGGACCAGTCATTCTGAGCTTTTCGTAGATTGATTTTTGGTCCCACGGATGGCGCCTATTTATTGAGGTAAAATCTTGATCCGGGTCCCTTGGCAAAAGGCTTGAACCTAGCGAGCCTGCAATCAAGGTAACACATGTTAGCCTTGCCTTGGATTTTATCCCAAGCCCAATCTCCAGTGTGAGAATAAGTTTGGTGCTTATGTGGGGAGAAAGTAAATATGAAATAAATGCAAGTAATAAATGAGAGGTGAATTTACTGATGATGGAGCATTGAATGAGGTTGGGTATTTATAATACCATAACCACTGTACCTGACCATAGGGCTAAGCAAATGACCCGAACGGACCAGACCGATCGACGGACCGACCGAGACCGGACCGGACCGACCACATTCGGTCCGGTCCTCGGTCTCGGCTTTTGGGCTAATTCGGTCCTCGGTCCGGTCCGGTCCACAAACCGACTAATTTGGGCTAATTTGGCCTTGTTGGACCGGACCGACCGAAGGACCGACCAGACCGAGACCGGACCGACCACATTCGGTCCGGTCTCGGTCTAAGATTTTTGCCGAAATCGGTCTCGGTCCGGTCCGGTCTTGGCCGGTCCGGTCCGGTTTTTAGATCGTGATCACCCCTGCCCGACCATCATGGGGAAGTGGAGGGCCGGTCTAGGCCTAGACCAGGCCTGGAGGCTACTGTTCACATATGGGGAACCATGTACCTAAGAAACCAGGGCGACAACGCATGCTTGGTCCCTGCTATTAACCATCGGTCCGTGGTCATTACCTAGGTGATGAGACATTTTGGTCTTTCCCGAAGTACTTTATTATTATTTTATGTGCAGTCCTTGCCAATCATTACGAGTAAGTCGTCGTGAATCGTCCGGACAAATACACGAACACTAGTCTAATAGCATATGTCATTACAAGAATTCTGCAAGATATCTATAAAAATTACCCATGCTCATTATTAGTGATATTTACCAACCTATTGCCCACTAATTACTCGCAATGTAAAAACCTCATGGGCAAAGAATCACCAAAAACATTTTACTCGCCTTTATTAAGTCATGCCATATTATTAGGTAATATCCACAAATTCTGTTTGTCCGTTGGATTCCTTGTAGCGTGCAACATATGCAAATTGCCCGGGGTGAGAAGAAATCGCGGTCGTCGGTGACTAGCGTCACTGGTACGACTAGCTCGTAATTGGATCGTGGTTGCCAAGCTCGCGCTCCTTACGCTAGGAAAAACGTAAAGAATTTTTTTTTTCTTTAAAACATCGTTAGTGATTATTAGTGACCATTGAGTGACAAAAGTGATAAGGAAGTATTGAACATATAAGTTATAGTTATGTCTTCGTAACAAAATAAAAATGTATGTGTGCATATATATTTGCTTTGCTAAAACGTGTGATATACGGTTATCATTTCAATGCTGAATTTTTATTTGAGTTATGGTTATATTTTTAATTTACTAGAACCATATGGTTTAATTTGTGTTTAAAATCTAAAACGTATCAGACTTGGGTAGTAAAGTTATGAAAATAAAAAGATAATCAACAATAAAATGAAGACATGTGAGATTAGCGGTGCAGGTTATATAAGTTTGTCCTTAAAAAAAAAGACATGTCATATATGAGGTGGTAATGTGCCGATGTACAATGTGCGTCACTATTTGAACTTCATAATTAGACTAAAATACACCGTTGGTCCCTAAACTTGTATAGAAGCATCGCGATAGACAAACCCGGCATTTATCATCGTGAGGAGTCCAAAACTTGGGTTTTAATCTTAACTAGTCCCTCGACCACCAACGCCAAAGTCAATGTCGATTTTTGTCATGTAATGAGAGATTTTAGTCCATACACATTTATACTTTTGTCCCAATTATTAATCCTTTTGGGTTTTCTTCATCTTCAACCCAGAAATTTTGAAACCCAGAAATTTCTTGTTTTAGATTTGGGAAGTGAGCCAAACAGTATATTTAGTGCAGTAGATTGGAAGGGCGCGTGGTGTGTTAGACAACAAGAAACTGAAGAAGGCATAATCTTAAGTCTTAACTCTTAATTGTAATATTTAGTGCAGTAGGCATAATATCAGTGTTGGTAGTGGATTTGAGAGATTGGTCAGCAAGTGTGATCTAAGTAAAGGTGGTAATTAATAATAAAGAGAACGAAATTGGTGGATTATGTTGGTCAATAGAAAAGTAAAAGAATCCCATTTTTATAAGTCAGCAAAGAGGAGCTCAGAGCTGCTGATGTTCTTGCCAAACAAGACATATTGAGGAAACACACGTCTTATTATAGGATCACACCTAAGAATGTTCCAAATACACATAGAATGATGGATCCAAATGGTCATGGAAAGGCAGGGCAAACAACATAAAAATGATTTGGGAAGTGAAATAAACAGAGTCATATTGAGCGTTAATTTCAGTTCAACGTTCAATTTCATCATCTAACAGTATCAAGCTATTATTTGTGAGTTGCTGCTCTTCGTTCTTGGAACTGTGAAAGCGTATTTTCGTAAGGACCAAAAACTAGCAAGGTTGTGAATCATGGTTTGAGAAACTACAACTGAGCTAGGCTGGTGTAAATGCATTTACGGGAAGAATTGAGTTTTGAATCGGTACTATATTGCAGAGGTTCAGATGAGACTGAAATGCCATTGAAGGCAGAACAACCTTCACGAAAAGATCGAGTCAGGAGGTTCTAATATGGATATCTCCAGACTTCAACACTGGTGCTGTTAGGTTTGTCATGGCTTAGGAGTGATTATCAAGTTTGAAGCTGCTGGAGCAGTTAGGTACTCGTCTAAAGAGAGGTGTTGATATGCTGTGTTTACTGCAGAAGTAATGGAGATATGTGTTGATTGTGGTGCTCTTTAGTGGGAACAAGGAAGCAAAATCTAAAACAAGAAAATTCCAAATTATGATGCAGGGTTGCACGAAGGAAGGGCAAAAAACATGGACCAGATTTGGGAAGTGAGCCAAACAGGAGTTATATGGAGTGGTATAAATTTATGGGTTTTAAAATTTCTGTGTTGAAGATGAAGAAAACCCAAAAGTATTAATAATGGGGACAAAAGATAAATGTGTATGGGTTAAAATACTCGATTATACGACAAATATCATACATTGATTTTGGCGTTAGTGGTCAAGGACTAGTTGGATTAAAACCCAAGTTTTGGACTCCCCACGATGATAAATGCCAGTTTGTCCCATCATGATCTTTTGTCAAGTTTAGGGACCAACGGTGTATTTTAGTCTAATAATTATTTATAGAGAAATGATTATGAGTGGATTAAACTCGTAGTTAAATGTGCATGTTAGTATTTTATTGGTTGTAATAAGATAATTCGCTTTATCAATGAGTTAATGACATCTAAATTTATGCATACATTTAAGCATGAGCTTAATACCCCCGATCATTATATATATATGCTAAAGAGCGTTGTCGGCGCTCTTTAGATATATTTTCTATCCAACTGGTCGGTGACAATAAAATAAGACTCGCTATATTTTCTATCCAGCTAGTCGGTACCCATCAATTAATTATACATATTATCTGGAATTCACTACATATACCTCGCCGCTTTAATCTCTCATTCTTATCAAAAACCAAATTCATGTCACTACCTCTCCTGTTCTTATCTGGAAGCCATCAGTTTGATTCAAAGATCCAATGAAGATCATTGAGTGGATTAAAGAAGGACAAAAACGTTATAGAATTTCATCGACTGGGGCACAAAGCATCGGATCTACTCTAGAATTTCAGGTTCAGGTTTTATTATTTGATATTGCTTTGACTCTCTATATTAGAGGTATAACAATAATTGTTTTAGGTTGTCAACTTATTTGGAAATGCATGTTACATTGACAAAGAAACAGTTTAGTAAACCATTTTGACTGACGCTACATGTATTTTTTTGTCTATCTATTGGTGGCTTTGAAAGTGCAGTATCCTCAACGAATCACCATTTTAAGAGGAAATGTTCAAAGTACACATGTAATTATCATCTTCTCGCATTCATTAGTCGTACTTTTGGGTATTCATATTTTTATAACAAATGTCCAGGTTGGTTGGGTTGGGTAGTTGATAGATACGGGTTTGAGTTCGTGGTTTATGATAATTTGTGAACAAAAGATGAAATCTTTACTATTATTACTTGATATAATTTACGAGTTCGTGTTAATTTTATAATAAAGATGTATTATAGGTCAAGTGGAATGAGTGGTTGACTAATTATAAAGAAGGATGAGGAACAGGCTAGGCGTTTGGCTAATGGTAGGTTGATATAGTCTTTTCCGTTTCTCACCCATTCGAACTAAATTTAAATATTACTGTGCATTTTTTATGGTTTTCCTGATTGCATAACTCTAGTTTGTTTGATTAGTAAATAATTGTGAATTGTATTTTAAACTGACAATTGTATTCTAAGCTGACAATTACTTCAAAATCTTAAACACGTTACCAAATGCCAAGATAGCTTATTTATTTACTTTCTATAAGCAAGCTAAATGGCTGAACATGAATTTAAGTATTTTTAATTGCTCAAAAGTAATAGTCAGTTATGAAGCATTTGGCCAATTTAGCAACCGTTGAAGTTTGGGTTTCAAGTAAGCAAGTTCGCATGAGGGTTTTGGGGTTGCTTATTAAAGTTCTTATTTGCTGCTACTGCGTTTTGATAGGTAGATATGAAGTTTTGAAGGTGTATGTGGTTGTTTTTTTCAGGACAGCTATGAATAAGCAATTTTGTGGTGTTTGCAATTTCTTCTTTACTTATGAAAGATGAAAACATACCACAGTAGTATTGGGAACATATGAAGATGCAAAGGTGACAAATGGATGGTATTTGAGAGGTGATATGAACTCGTTTTAGTTGGTAGCGTTCATACTCTTTTTCTATTCGCTAAAAAAAAGAAAAAAAATACGAGTTACCCACATAGTATCACCATTATCTTTTTACTACCTTTGGTATCTTTGTACATGTCTCTCATTCAGTATGAAAAGAACCTCTAGAATACCCAACAATCCACGACTAAAAGAATAGTTATAGATGCGTCCATGGTACAATCTTCTTCATAATGAAATTGTCCAATTATACTTATTGCAGTTAGACGATCATGAATCTTATTTATGGAGACCAGGTACAACGACAACAAATGAGAGCTGCAACAAATTCTTGAAGGTACAAAAGCCGGGAAAACTAGAAGGGGGTTGAATAGTTTCTGATTTTAAGTTAGTTTCTAAAAACTTTAGATTCGATGTTATGTGAAATCGTATGGATGAAGATAAAGTATAGATCTAAGAGTAATGCAAATAAAGAAAGTAAAGTAAGGATAGAAATGACACAACCGATTTATAGTGGTTCGGCCACAAGGACACCTTCCTTGCTCTACTCCACTCCCGAGTCACCTACTCGAGTTCAAGCACTATGTCAACAAACTCCTTCAACTTGGCGGAGAAGCCTTCACAACGTTGCTTAAACCTTTTCCAGTACAAAGCTAAATACCGAGTCCGTAACACGGAGGACCAAACCAACACGACTATTACACAACAACTATGTGAAATATCAAGTACAAGTTCTTTGCTACGAAATCTCGTGAAGGAACAAATCAATCAAGGACCCTTGCTTGGATGACTTATAAAGCTCGTGATCTCGCCTTAGAAGGACCTATACGAGAATCACAATAGAAGAAAGAAGAACAACTCTAGATCAAGTGATCTTTTGTTAGAAGAGTGTAAGAATATATGAGAGAGTTAGTAAGAAGAGGTCAAGAGAAATGAAGAAACGACTCTCTATTTATAGGCAAAATCTTGCCCTTTGCTCCACGGATCCCTCCCTTGCGGATCCGTCTAGTAAACCTCGTGGATCCGTGGGACGCCCTCTTTGCCCATGGGTTTTTGGTTATGGGTCATGGGTATTTCATTAGATACAATGTATTTAATAGATGCAATGCATCTAGTCAAATGGATATGGGTCAATACCATGGGTTATGGATATGCTCCATGGGTTGTGGTTTTTACCCATCCTAATAAACTATTACAACAAATGATTTATTACAACAATTTGTATTAAATGACTATATGTAAATGCTTTACAAAAATAACATGTATCCTTATAATTTTACTTATGATAACATTATATTTTTTATCAACAAAACACAAAGAGATCGCTAAATATTAATAAACATTTTTTATGGTTTATTTGTATTAACAATCTCCCCCTTTTTGTTAATGACAAAATATAATGTTATGATGAGTAAAACTTAAGATTAGATGTATGTTTTGAAAGCCTAAGTTTTACTTCTCCTCCCTCTTTTTGTCGAAACAAAAAGTTAACCCAACGAAGAAATAAAAAGGTGGAAAAATAGTCCACGTATCGCTAACTCCCCCTTGACGGTAGCTCCCCCTAGAATGGGGCATCAAGTGAGAAAAAAAATAAAAAATCCTACAAAGAAAGGGTTAGTAGTAACATGCATAAATAATCTTGTGATTGACGAGAATCAAGATTGGGAGCCAAGGTATGTAAAAAAGGCCTTGTAATAAAACAACAAAATGTAGTGGTACTTATGCCACATACAAGCATGTAAAAGTAAGAACAAGACTTGTTCTTAGAAAAATGACCCAAAAGAAAAATACTAAAGGTAATAAAAATGATTCCTTCCATGCTTGCATAAGGTTATGGATAGAGGTTTTGATAAGTAATGATGTGGATGCGATCAAGAATGAGGTTAAGTATGACTCGCATTTCTTCCCTAATCTCTATTGCAATATCCCTAGTGGATTGGCATTGTTCACAGTGTAAGTGATGTGGGTAATGAGTGCGGAAGTTTTCCGGATGACTTTGATTTGTGAGAGGCGGAAGTTGTGATGGAAAAGTTGGAAAATACGGATCAAAGTCCGGAATGTTTGGTAGTGGTGGTGGAAAAGAACCTAGATGTTCTTGTAACACAATGGGAGCTAAAGGTGGTGAGGTTTTAAGGTCTTTGAAAATTGTGTTTGGAGAAGTGGGAGGTGTCAAAAAGGCTAGTTCTTTTTGCTTTGTTTGTTGAGATCTTGTTGGAGTCTTAAGGAGTTTCAAAAGAGTGACATTAGGTGGGGATTTGATGGTTGATGAAGTGGTTGTACTTGTTGGTGATGAAGGAGGTGCTATAATGAAAGCATCTTGTGGTGAATGAGTTGTTGGTGATGAACCATTTGATGATGGTTTTGCTAAGCAACAAGGCCAGATGCTAACGTGCGGTTTTTCTAGATTTTGGTGGTGGTACTTTGGAAGGTGGTAGGACAAAGTTTTGGATATCTTGAAAAGGGTTGTTTGCACTAGGTGATTCATCTATGTTGGGAGATCTTTTAAATGACATGATGAAGTGAAGTTGAGATTTGATGAATATGCAAGCATTTTGGGAATCCTATTTATAGAAAAATAATGCATTGTAATGAATGCTTGACCCAAAATGTGGATTAAAATCTAATGATTAGATATGAATTTAAGACATGTGATCATGAGAACACAAGCATTAAATAGCATACTCCAAAAAAAATGATGAAACTATTGAAGTTTTCATCCAAAGTGAGAAAAATAGAAGATAAAATTAGCTTCTGTGTCACGGATCCCACGGATCCTTCCCTTGAGTGATCCGTCCAGCATTAAGGCTGGGATCCGTGGTCTCGGTGATTCGTGCACCTCAAAATTTTCCTTTTGGAAACATTTGTGCCTAGTGTGCGCTATATGCAAACCATTTGGAGTTGCGGTTATCTCGACTCCTAAAAGAAAAAATAAACTAGAAGTGAAAAAGCACACTATTATGTGAGATAACCCGAGTGCTCCTAATTCATTGTTGCTTAAATGAATGTACCCGAAAACACATATTAGTTATGTGTCCTCTTTAGCATTCAAAAGACATGAGATGCTATGAAAACGGGTTTTTACTTTGTATTAATAATGAAAAAGCGATTTGTCCTAAACGTGAGAAATGACTTTTATTAAAGTGATACGGGAAGAGGTATCCTTTTAGAAAACATTTTGAAAAGAGGTTTCTATGTGTGAATAAACCGTTTATTCTTTGAAAGAGAAAAATGTGTATGCAATTACGTCTTTGCAAAAGGTACTTATCTTGAAAACTTAAGAGAAAACTACGAATTATAAGTAAAACTTATCTTGGGTTTTGAAAATTCCCGTATTGCTTGTGAGTTGTGTGTTAAATAGAGATCCTAGACTCAGAAAGAACAAGGCTAGTGTTTACATACCTTGTAGAGTTTAAAAGCAAATTATGACAATTGTTCCAAGAGACCAAGACCAAGACGAAGTAGGTTGAATTGTTCCCGCTTCAACGGTTTGGTAAGGACGTCGGCTATGTGGTCTTCGGACGCTACCTTCTCAATAGAGATGTTTCCCTTTTGAACATTGTCTTTTAAGAAGTGATGACGAATCTCTATATGCTTTGTGTGAGAATGCAATACCGGATTCTTGCTTAAATCGATGGCACATTTGTTGTCACATAGAATGGTTATGTCACTTAGATGAATGTCGTAGTCAACTAACGCTTGTTTCATCCATAGTGCTTGTTGGCATGCTTTGCTGGCGGAGACATATTCGGCTTCGGTAGTTGATATTGCTAATGCCGTTTGCTTCTTTGAGAACCAAGATGTTAAACAACATCCCATAAAAGTACATACCCCACTTGTACTTTTTCGGTCAACATAATCACCGCATGGTCGAATCAGCATATACAATTGTTTCTACCCGTACCCTTAGGATACCACAATCCTAATTGAGTTGCACCCTTAATGTATCTAAATATCCTTTTGACGGCTTCTAGATGTGATGTTTTAAGATCTTCTTGAAACCTAGCACATAGACAAACACTAAACATGATATTCGGCCGACTAGCCGTGAGGTAGAGAAGACTACTAATCATGCCACGATATTTTGTGTTATCAACGGATTCGCCGTCTTCATCTTTTGTGAGTTTAGTGTCGGATGACATTGGTGTCCTAATTGGTTTTGACTCTTCTAAACCGAATTTCTTTAACATCTCTTAATGTATTTAGATTGATTAAAGAAGATACCATCTTCTACTTGTTTGATTTGTAGACCAAGAAAGAAACTAAGTTCTCCCATCATACTCATCTCGAACTCGTCATGCATGATTTTAGAAAAATCATCACACATGTCTTGACAAGTAGATCCGAATATAATATCATCTACATATAATGTGAACAATGATTATATGTGACTCTCTTTTCTTAGTAAAAAGTGTGTTATCAACTAACCCCATGGTGTAGTTGTGTTTGATTAAAAATGACTTGAGTCTATCATACCAAGCTTTTGGAGCTTGTTTAAGACCGTAAAGGGCTTTCTTTAGTTTATACACATGTTTAGGTTTTTCAAAATCGATGAAGCCCGAAGGTTGAGCTACATATACTTCTTCATTAATAAAACCATTTAGAAAAGCACTTTTGACATCCATTTGATAAAGCTTAAGATCATTAGCACAAGAATAAGCAAGAAGTATTCTTATAGACTCTAATCTAGCCACGGGGGCATAGGTCTCATCAAATTCTATTCCTTCTTGTTGATTATACCCTTGGGCAACGAGTCTAGCTTTGTTTCTAGACACTATTCCATTGCATCTAACTTGTTTTATATACCCATTTGGTTCCTATTATGGTTTGATTACTAGGTGGGGGGACGAGTGTCCAAAAATCATTAGAAACAAATTGATTTAACTCTTCTTGCATAGCCATTACCCAACTTTCATCTTTTATGGCTTCTTGTGTATTCTTAGGTTCTATGGTTGAGACGAAACAAAACAAGCTACTTTGGTTTTGAACTTGAGACCTTAAGGTTCTTTCGTTTAGCTTTCCTACGACTTTATCTACTGGGTGATCTTTGGACTCTTTAATATTTATAATTTCATCATTTAAAGGTTCTTCTTCTTCGTTTATCTTTTTCTTTATTACAATAGCTTCACTTTCGACAATCTCGTCATCGACAAGAGGTGTAGTAGGTTTGGGTGGACTTTCATCAAATTTTACGTTTAATGACTCTTCTACCTTCATTGTTTCTTTATTTAATATGACGTAAGCTTTGCTATTAGGAGAGTAACCTAAAAAGATACCTTCGGTTAATTTAGGATCAAATTTTGTAAGGTAATCTTTAGTGTTAAGTAGAAAACATTTGCTACCAAAGACTCTAAAGTGATCTAACGTAGGCTTTTTGCCTCGAAGTAACTCATATGGAGTTTTACCTAACAATGGTCTAATTAAGACTCTATTAAGTATATACGTTGAGGTATCAACGATATTGCACCAAAACTTTTGAGGTATGGATTGCTCATTTAGCATGGTGCGACTCATTTCTTGTAGGGTTCTATTCTTTCTTTCAACTACCCCATTCGATTGTGGAGTGCGAGGAGCCGGGAAGTTGTGAGTAATACCATTAGCGTCACAAAAGGCTCCGAATTGCACTTCATTATCGAATTCCCTACCATGATCCATTCTAATAGACACTATAGGACTTCCTAGTTGTCTTTGGATTTTCTTACTTAATTTTTTAAAGTAGTTGAACGTTTCAGTTTTGTTCTTTAAGAATTTAGTCCATGTGTACCTAGAGTAATCATCCACTATAACCAAAGTGTAGTAGTTGCCTCCATATCTTTGGATAGCGGATGGACCAAATAAATCCATGTGTAGTAACTCTAGACACTTAGTTGTTGACGCCATGTTTTTAGCTTTGTGAATAGAATGGACTAGTTTCCCTACGTTACAAGCATCACAAAAGTGATGTTCATATTTTAATTTAGGTACATCTCTTACTAGATCTTTGGATGATAGCGATTGAAGAAGTCGCATATTGGCATGACCCAATCTTCGATGCCATAAGGTCGAAGTATCATCCATAGAAGTAAGACAAAGTTTGTCTTTAGGTTCATTATCAATTTTAATGACATAGACTCCATGTTTCCTAATTCCTCTACCTATGGTGATGCCGTTTTTTAATATCTTACTACCGGTTTCGTTGAAAAGTACGTTGCACTTTTATCACATATTTGTCCTATACTTAAGAGGTTAAAGTTTAGGTTTTCTACGTGACACACATCGTTAATGGTTAGAGATTTGTTAGAAATCGTACCTTTACCAATGATTTTGCTTTTGCTATTTGCAAATACCACATTTCCTCCATTGAAGGATTCATATGTGGAGAATAAATCTTTATTGCCGGTCATGTGCCTCGTGCACCCGCTATCCTTGATCTACTCATCCGGATCTAAGTCGACCTTTAAGCACACCTAAAAAAACAATTAACTCAAAAGTTTGGTCCCCATTTGTTCATGGGTCCATTGGTGTTAAACATTCCATTCATGTTAGACATGTATGGATAAGGTGAATATGCGTTTCATGGTGCAAAGTTTTGAAATGGAAAACCATTTTGCATATTTAGATTCTATCCCATTTGATGGTTACTTCTTGGATAAACATTATTAGGTCTCCTAGATGTGTTTGGTTTTGAAAATAATGGACCTTTGTTTCTTATAAAGCTTTGATTATATCTTGGAGGTGGTTGTCTAATGGTCACATGAGTTGGTTTCTTCTTATTAATAATAACAAAATCGCCTAGAAGAGGAAGCTACATTATTACCATCGTTTGCTTCAAAGACCCACGAATCCTCAGTCAGTACACTAGCGGTTCCTCGCTTGTGGGATCCGTGACTACAAGGGTTTATTTTTCTAGTGCCTTTACGAATTGTGTTTCTTTGTTTTCACTAGTTGACGCATTAAGTTCCTGAAAACCTAGACCTTTTTGATTATTTCCTGTTTTAACACTATCCAATATCATATCTAAGGTTTTAGTGTTCATTCTAGCAATCTTAGAGTCTAGATGATCAACTAGTGTTTGAAGTTGAACGTAAAGTTCACATTCGCCACTTGCTATCTTCCCCTTTTCTAGACGTTTTAATTTTGCCTTTAGATCTATGATTTCCTTTTCTAAGCGTTGGTTTTGATTTTTCAAAAACTTATTTTTGTAGATTACTTTTAAGCTAATTTTGCAAAGTTTATCATATTTAATTATGTAATGAATCATCATCTAAAGATGAGCTACTATAGTATTCGTGACATACCTCGTCATTTGC
Organism: Chrysanthemum lavandulifolium; assembly: GCA_022545495.1. Taxonomy (NCBI): domain Eukaryota; kingdom Viridiplantae; phylum Streptophyta; class Magnoliopsida; order Asterales; family Asteraceae; genus Chrysanthemum; species Chrysanthemum lavandulifolium. The sequence goes on from CM040246.1 coordinate 106,706,982, forward strand.
CATGAGACAAATTTCTTCGTCCTCCTCCTCGCTCATTCCCCACGAACCGCTCACGAATGCCTTTTTATCATCGCGTTGGGGACACTTACTAATAAAGTGGTTTGGATCCCCACATTTGAAGCAAGCGCGATCATCCCTTGGCTTCTCGTCCTCTTTGCTTTTCCGGAATCCTTTCTTGTCGTCATACAGCTTGTTTGACGTATCTTCCTTCCTTCTAAAGAACTTTTTGAAGTCCCTTACCGCCATGGCATACTCCTCGTCATCACTATCCAAGAGGAGTCCTCTTCATCGCTGAGACCTTCTTGGCTTTAAGGGAAAGAGATTTGTGCTTCTCTTTCACTTTTGAAGCTTGAAATCTTTAGCAGGACAAGCTCATAGGCTTTCAAGTTGCCTATGAGTTCATCAAGGTGAGGATTGTCAAATCTTTTGACTCTTGATTGCCGCCACCTTAGATCTCCACTGGATGGAAGTGCCCTTAGATATTTCCTAACATGGTTACGGCTAGAGAAAGATTCATCAAGTGCTTGTAAAGATGTAATTATAGTATTAAAGTTAGCAAAAGAATGATCTATAGTTTTCTCATCCGATATTGAAAATTGTTCATATTGTTGAACAAATAAATCTATTTTATTGTTTTTCACTTGTTGATTACCTTGATGAGTTACAACTAAAGAATTACAAATTTCTTTAGAGGTTTTAAGCATGGAGATTCTTTCAAATTCCTTTTTGGGTAAAGCATTATATAAAACCATTTTAGCTTAACTATTTTTGGAAAGCTTTTTCTTAATTAAATCGGTGAGTTTATCATGATGTATGTTAATTAAAATTCCATCTTCATCTTTTGCAGTGGCTTCAAAATCGCCTTCGACAATGATGTACTAAAGATCAATATCTTTAGACTTCACATACGTTTTGAATCTATTTTCCAATATATCAAACCATTAGTTTCAAGTAGTGGAGGTCGTTGCATGGATTGCCCTTCCTTGTAATTTTCAGAACCCATAGTGATCGAAAAGTTTTTAAAATACGGTTTACTTTAAAACTTTTATAAACTTAGCTCTTGATGCCAATTGTGGAAAACTAGGAGGGGGGGGGTTGAATAGTTTTGCCGATTTTAAGTTAGTTTCTAAAAACTTTAGATTCGATGTTATGTGAAATCGTATGGATGAAAATAAAGTATAGATCTAAGAGTAATGCAAGTAAAGAAAGTAAAGTAAGGGATAGAAATGACACAACCGATTTATAGTGGTTCGGCTACAAGGACACCTTCTTTGCCCTACTCCACTCCCCGAGTCACCTACTGGAGAGTTCAAGCACTATGTCAACAAACTCCTTCAACTTGGCGGAGAAGCCTTCACAACGTTGCTTACACCTTTTTCCGGTATAAAGCTAAATACCGAGTCCGTAACACGGAGGACCAAACCAACACGACTATTACACAACAACTATGCGAAATATCAAGTACAAGATCTTTGCTACAGAAATCTTGTGTGGAAAACTAGAAGGGGGGGGGGTTGAATAGTTTTACCAATTAAAACATCCTTTTAAAATATTTAGATCGACTTATGTCAATCTATTTGGATGAGTGTTGGATGTTGATAAACAAACATATAGAAATATAAATATGTAATGAAAAGATAAAGAGTAAGAAGCACAAAACCACAACGCGAGTATTTATAGTGGTTCGGCTACAAGGAGACCTTCCTTGCCCTACTCCACTCCCCGAGTCACCTACTCGAGAGTTCGTAATCACTACACAACATCGACTCCTTATGGTGGAGAAACCTTCACAACGTCGCCTACACTTTATCCGGTAGAAGGCTAGATACCGGGTCCTTTTCACCAAGGAGAACCAATCCTATCACAACGTTGCCTACCCTTTATCTGGCACTAGGCTAGATACCGAGTTCCATTACAATGGAGGAACTACTACCTAACACTACACCAATCACCTAACCCCAAAGGAGATCTACTCCTTATAACAACATCAACAAGGATATCAATATCCTTTGACCCAATACTAATCTATCTTGTACATCGAATCACACCATATCGAATGTACACCTTAGGCACCTTTTACTAATGCCTTTGACTCGATCTTCAAGACACCCTTCACTAATGTCTTGTGTCTTGACTTCTAGACACCCTTCACTAATTCCTTTAGTCTTGACTTCTAAGCACCCTCCATAAGTGCTTATGATACGGACGATAGATACCCTTCACTAATATCTTCGTCTTGACACTTGAGACACCTTTCACAAATGTCTTCAATACTACACTTCTTAGGAGAAAGAAAACAATCATCAACAAGAGGACTTCAGTAGTCTTGATGATGAGGAAGCATGGAAACTCATGGACTTGAGCTTGCTTGACTTCAAAAGTGGTGATCTCTCCTTTAAGAGGAACCTAGAGGATCACACAAAAACAAAACTACATACATAGATCACTTGGATATGGGGTTAGTGAGTTTTTAACTCAAGGGGAAAATTGTGAGAGAAAGGGGTAAGAAACAATGAAGAAATGGCTCACTATTTATAGAGAGAAAAACTACTGTTCCCCGGATCCCACGGATCCCTCCCTTAAGGGATCTGTCTAGTGTAAAACTTGGGATCCGTGGGACGGCTCCTCTTTGCCCATGGGTATTTTGGTTATGGGTCATGGGTCATGGGTCATAGGTTATGGGTTGATCCATGGGTCTTTTATTAGATACAATGTATCTAATGAGTGCAATGCACCTAGTCAAATGGGTATGTGTTAGGACCGTTTAACATAAGATTTATGTGGTTTTGGAGGCCGGGGTTGGTGGAAGAAGATGAAGATCTTCATCTTGTTTAGAGAGAGAAACTAGAGAGAGGGAGGAGAACACAAAGATGACTTTATAAATAAAACACACAAAATACTACACCTAATGATTCACCTCACCCCTCATGGAGAGTCATGAGGGGTATTTATAGGCTCAACAAACCTTAACTTTGCCACTTAAACGATACTAGTCCCTATGGGCAAAGTATAATACACATCTAGTCCAATTCACGTAAGTGACGTTATCTTTATAAAAAAGCGAGGCTAACAATCTCCCTCCAAGATAGCGTCACACGTGAATGGTTACAATGAGGCCTATAAATACAAAACAGAGTAAATTACAATAGTAATGAACGATGTTGACTTTGTTGAAGTCTGAGTATCTGTAGTCTGATATCGAGGCAAACTTGAAGTTCTCCTTCCGACGATCTCGAATTTGATCTTTAAGCAGACGGCACAAATCCTTGTAGCTCGAACTTCAATCAGAACGTCTAGTTAGGTTATTACTCCTCCTAACTAGTGAGCCTTTTTCTTTTCCCCGCCCTCCTAAACCGACAACACTCTTCCAACACGCAATGGAGAAAGTAAACTCTTGATCGTACAATGGTTGTCGTTCTGGGAACATCGTAACAACATAACTCACTTAGTATTACATCCAAGTTGGTAAAAAGCCCCGATGTACACACACTACTTCTCCTTCTTCAGTCTTAAGCACAATTCCCTTCGTAATCCAATTACAGAAGAGGAAATACCAATTTCTCCCTCCTGATGGTTGCGAGCTATTGGAATCATCATAATGTTGCGTACATGCCGTATTACCTTTTTCTTGACGCAATATTAACATCATAGCTTGATAAAAATTCTGTGAGAATATGTCGCAAAAATACTCTCAATAATTCTCTCAAACCAACCTGAAATCGAACCTCCTTTGAATTCACCGGCTAATAGTAATGACCACATATGGAGAAAACCCAATACGACTAACTTGAAAAGGAAGTAAACATCCCACCTTTGGGACTTACTGCTTGTTCTAAATTTTTGACCAATCCACAACAGCGTGTGACATTGAGCACTACAACGTAACTCCTTAAAAAGTGATGGTTACACACTGTGAGCACTACAACGTAACTCCTTACATCAGTTATAACCAGATTGTCAATTCAAAATCACTTAAAGTGACAGTAATACCCCAACAAGTTATCTTGAGACATGCATCCAACCAACCATCGTCTCAAAGATAAAGAAGATCACCCGTGAAACGTCACTTCAATTCCGCATCAATAATACCGTACAAAAACCCCGTAGTCATTTTTCAGATCTTCGCTCAAGCCGTGAATATTGTATCCTCCGTGAAAAGTTTATCATACCAAAATACCACACTTAACCATTACAAAGAAAATTTGTATCCAAAATTTTTCTATCCAAAAAAATTTGGATGATGACACATTGCAGCATAACATAGTCCAATCATTGCAACATAGTCCAAGGCAAAGTCCAAGTGAGATTGCAACATAACTCAGCCCATCACAAACATATACCCGATCCACTCACAGCCTTTTTATATCCAGTTATAAGTAATAGATTTAGAGTTATTGCCCTAATCCTAAACCTAAAACACATATACTGAACATTACGCCCCCATCCTACAATATTCTCTCACCAATCTGCTTCACAACTCAAACTCTCTTCAAGCAAATCAAATCCCAAATCAAACCGACTAATGTTTCATTAGAGCCACACAAACATAAACTAAACCATACTTAATTTCTTCATTGTCTTTGCTCCATTTGAACCAAGAACGCGTGAAGGCTGTTAAGGCTTCAAGATCCTTTAAGAAGGGTCTCGGGTAGGTTATTTGTTGATGTTTTCATTTTGAGATTTTGAACGAAACAAATATAGTATATAACAGATTTGTTATATAACTATGTTTATTTTGCGGATATACTTGAAGCTTGACTTCACACATATAGATCTGTGAGGATGAGGGTTCAACAAAAAAATCTATTGAAAGATTGAAATTGAACCCGTTTCTGAGATCTCTTAATTTTCTGATGTCGATTTGAACTTTGAGTCATGAATAGGTGTGGTAGGAGATGGATAATGAGTTAGTATAGATTGGGATTTGATTGTGGAGGATTGGTGTTGTAGGTTAAACAGCCGTGATAAATTATTTCTTGGACCTTGTCTTAACAGATGATGATTGAAGACTGAGGTCTTGATGAGTCATTTGGTAAATGGTATGTTGTGTATTGTGGTCAAGGTCATGTTTACGTGTAATTTTTTCTTTCTCATTTCAGTTCTTACGCGTAGCTACTTTCATACGCGTAACCATTTACATACGCATAAACATTGGTCTTAGTCGAAAAATCTTAAGCGTAAAGCAGGTTAGGCGGAAAGATAGGCCCTTAGGCGTAAACCCAGATTCGTACGCGTAAGGCAAGGCTTATGCGTAAAGACATACGCGTAAAATTTCTTACGAATAACTTCACAGTTATGCGTAACTACTCTGTAGATGCTCCTTATGCGTAGAAAATGAGGGTTTTGACCCTTTGACTTTTTCCGACGAGTTTTTCCGACCAAATATTTCGACCAGCTTCATAAACAACCCAGAAAAACTGCATAACAAATGCTTCTTTGACCCGTTGACTTCATGAAGATGACCAAATGACCACATTTGTTTCACGGTTTGGTACAAAAAAAAATGTCTAAAAAGATGTTATATCCTGTTTGGACCCAAAAGAGACACAAAGACATATATCAATATATTGACCAATTGACATCTTTGACCAAAAGAGGATACTGAAACATGTATAAGACTGTTAACCACATAACTCGGAAAAAAAAAATTTCTGACCCACAATTATAGCACAAAACCAGTCAAAAACATGTATAAAAACCCACATAAATCATCAAAAAGCATAACCATGGCTCTGATACCACTTGTTAGGACCGTTTAACATAATATTTATGTGGTTTTGGAGGCCGGGGTTGGTGGAAGAAGATGAAGATCTTCATCTTGTTTAGAGAGAGAAACTAGAGAGAGGGAGGAGAACACAAAGATGACTTTATAAATAAAACACACAAAATACTACACCTAATGATTCACCTCACCCCTCATGGAGAGTCATGAGGGGTATTTATAGGCTCAACAAACCTTAACTTTGCCACTTAAACGATACTAGTCCCTATGGGCAAAGTATACTACGCATCTAATCAAATTCACGTAAGTGACGTTATCTTTATACAAAAGCGAGGCTAATAGTATGGGTCAATACCATGGGTTATGGATATATTCCATGGGTTGTAGTTTTTACCCATTTTATAATACATACTAGTTATGTATATATTTTGCCCAATATGTAAACACTAGTTGTTGTACATATGTATTACTAAATCATAAAATCACTTATACTTGTTTTAATGTTTTATGTGAAAACGTAAGTGTGTTAGAAAACTATTGGCTCAAACTATTTACGTATTTTATTTGTTTCATAAAATGATTTTACGCTTCTTATCTAAGAAAACATTAGAAGATCGTAAAATATAAATAAACGCTTTTACGGCTTATTTGTATTAACAATCTCCCCACTTTTGTTGATGACAAAACATAAAATTATTTTAAGGAAAACTAAAATTCATAAAAGTTCGAATTGAGTTTTTACTCTTTCTCCCTTTTGTCGAAACAAAAGAGCGTCGAAAAGAAGCTAACACAATGTTTTAAGAAAACATGTAAAAGAGAAAAAAATGTAAAGAGAGCAAGTGACGGAATAGTTCTCGTCTTAACTCCCTTGACGAGTCCATCCCATGTGAGGCGTCCAAGTAAAGAGAAATAATACTAAGCTAGTTCATTTGCAACTAAGTTTGCAAAGATTTCGCCTATGTGATGAATATGCTCCCCATGATGATTGCAGCTTTTCAAAGGGCGCCATGAAATGTAATCCTAATATTGCAAGTGATTTTGCAATGTATTTCTTTGACACAAAGCTCCCATAGCTTTAGGGTGTCAAAGTCTTCATGTGTAAATTGAATAACTACAAAACAAAGGTTAGAAAACAAGTATAATGCATAATTTCCTGCAAATATGACTCAAGTTAGTAGAAAAATAGTTTTCTGTTTCACGGATCGCACAGTTCCGTCCTTGTAGGGATCCGTCTAGGCAAATTTCAGGGATCCGTCTGGCTGATGACTAAATTCAGCAATGGTGATATAACAAATAATGTTACCATCAAAGTGAGATATGTATTATACAACATAATCATATACTCAGAAATATAGCAAGTAGCATGTAATTTCATTTAATAAAACTAGAGGTATGATATACATGACTCTAAAAACTAAGAAAATGAGCGATACATGACTTGGAATTACTAGGCTTAAGTAACGCTTGATACTAGGACACCACTAAAATCCTCTAGCTCAAGTTTTTTTAGGTTTAATCTCGTCGAAACATTTGAGGAGGTGATAGAACATGAAACGTTGATCTTCCCGTACTTCATGTATCAAACTTTCAACATGTTAACAATGATAACAGTCTTTGTCATGGCTAGGTAGTGGTGGTGGAAGAAAAAAAATTTCTTGATGCGAAGGATCAAGTGAAGCGGGTTGAGGGGCCTCAAATGATGGAGGGATTGGTGGAGGTGCATTTGAAGATGGCTCGACCAAAAATGATGGTGGTGGTAAAGAAGTGTCAACTTTCATATGGTCGGGTGGTTGACTTTGATAATTTCTTATAATCCAAATGGGATTAATTGATGGTTACAGCGAAAAGGAAGCCGAAGCTAGTGTTGACTCAACACCTTGATTTTGTACCATTATTCCTCCTAATGGGGAGAATGTTGACGGTGGAGGAGGATGAGACGGCCTAGGAGGCAAATCTTCTAAATTGTAGAGGTGTGGTGATGATAGTGGAGTTGTGAATGAGATAGCTCTAGGAACCAATGGTGATGGTTTAGTGGAGATGGGATTGTTTGGCTTAGGAGGTATGGTGGTGTTTGGCATAGGTAGTTTTGTTGGTATAATCCTTTTAGGGATTGGTTTGATTGGTGTAGGAGAGATCCTTGCATTTGTTGACTTGATCGGAGATGATTTGGTTGAAGAAATTTCGTGTACAACACGAGCAATTTTCTTGGGTGGTTCATTGGTGGATGAGTTACCACTTGGAGCTTTCCTCATGATTTCAAGAGGTTTGTAAAGATTTCTAAGTGCTGAAAATAAGGATGAAGATGATGACTTTAGGAGTCCTAACAATGTGGTTTATAAAGCAAGGGATTTGGCAAGTGCATTCAAGACTTAAGCCACTAAACTTCATTGGAATGTAATGATTAACATGCACAAGAGTCAACTTCAGAGTTGTACTGATCTAGGAACTCATTTAAGATGAGATTGAGTGTTTAAGTTAGCAAGATGAGCTTGAAATGATTGTTTTAGCTAGAGTTGACATAAATTTGTCATACGGATCCCACGGTTCCCTCCAACGAGGTCTCTCAGAAGCTGAGAAAAGATAGCAATGATGTTTTGTAAGGTCTAATGCCTATTTCTTCTTGAGTGTTTCAGTTCATCTAAGTGTCTTAAATGAAGAGGTGCTTAAATACTTAAGGGTAATGAGTGATGTAGCTAATGATTGCCTTTTATGGAAGAAATTGGAACTTTCATGAGTACCAATGAATGAGAAAAGATGACACTAAAGATTTTGAGAGTGTCAAATGGAGCTAAATGATCCTAGAGATCAGATAGTGTCTTAGGATAATGTTTTGGAGAATATCCTAATGGCTTTAAGACGGAAAAACTAGAGTTTGATCAATTTTGACCAATTTTGAGGTAAGGATGATTATGATAAATTTTGCCATAATTGAAAGATTTCCAAAGCTAGATGTGAGGGATCATGTGAGGAATGATGAGTGAGCTTGAGAGCGGAAGAGTAATGAGTTTAAGTGAAATGATAGATCTACAAGCGTCTTGAGTGTGATCTAAGTGAGCTATGCGTGAGTATGAATTTACTCAACTTTGAAAAGGACTCAATTTGTCTTAAGGTACTATGTCTAGCTTAGTGTGAATTGATCTAAAGACATGTTTGAAATACAATGATTGCAATTTCATTTTTTCGTTTGCTAGGATCCCAGCTTCCCTAAGAGTAGGGATCCGTCTAGTACAAACTTTGGGATCCGTCTATCTGCTAAGCAGAACCTTTACAAAAGGTATGCAATGATTTTGACAATGCATCATATTTTATTTTAAGAGGTTCTAACACTAAGATATCAAAATGTAAGATGTTTTATTTCATGAATGAAATTGGATTACATTGATAAAGCATGGATACTAAGGATTAACCCTATTCGTAAAGAAGGCTAAGTTCTTGAGCGTTTTAAGCTAGATGGATCATTAAATGGTTGATGAGTGTTTACCGATTCGGGAATGAAGAAAGTCTTCATGAGAGATGCGTTTAGAGGTTCCATCATCTTGTTCACAAGCACGCATACAACGGACTTTGAAATTGAGGATGGAAGTACATGATGTTATGATAAAGGCGCGTCAAGAAAATTCCATAAGGGATGAGTTTATTCTTGGAGCCTTGAAGATTTACAATTCGTCTTGCGAAGAAGTAGGCGATATTGTATGGTTGTTGTGTTAGCAAACAATACATTATGTGAGCACAACAAGCGGGAAGGATTTCTCGATTTTCCCTAAGACTCCAAACATTTTCACGTAGGATGAGTGCAAGAGGCTTGTACTCTTCTCGGATGTCCCGTGTAGAGATAATGTTTGGATCGGAGTAATATGGTCGAGGTTTGCATATTATGCGAGTCAAATCTTCCGGGGAGGGTATGTGTGAACAATATGGACTGTTTTCTTCACGAAAGTTGAAGAGAGAATCAAGAGACCAATCTTCAGTGAAGGCACATTGTCCATGATTTGGAATCCGGAGGATGTGAGCAAATTGCCCAAGGGTTAAAACAAACTTTTGGTTTTGATCCAAAACCAAAGAGATGAGAGCGATCCTCGTTACGAACGAGTTCAACTTGACGGAAGAATTCCAATACAAACCTTGGACATATTTTCGTTAATTTCGAGAAGACATTCTAGTCCTATGGCTCGGAAGGAGGTATTGATCCCTTCTTCGAATTGTAGAGGGGTGTCGACAATACGTCCTTCATGGAAGTGACGGGTTTTGAGATTATTGAACCCACGGAGATGATTGCCAGGTGTGTTGGGCTCAAGGGAGATGTTAGGAGTGTAGACGCTAGTGAGTGAAAAATAAAACTCATAATCATGCGACATAGCGAAACCTATAGGAAAGAGAAGTTAATGGGATGTGACGTATTATGGGTAAAACAATGATTACCTAACGTTTTTACAAGATGTTTATTAACAATGACATTTAAATCACTTAATTTTTGTGATTCTAGTAGAACATTTCTTTTAGGAAGAAAGTGGTTTTTAACTTGCATGGAAAATCATTATCCGTAAGGATCGGTTCCCACGGTTCCTTCTATAAGGGATCCGCTAGTATACTACCGTGATCCGTGGATCTCGTAGTATCGAAGCAGATTTTGATAAAAACATAGGTTTTATAGTTTTATACCAAGATATGTGTTTTAGCCTACATTTTCTTTTAGCATGCATACATGGTTTCTAATGTATCACGAAAGAATACGAAAGATATAAATCAAAAGAAATAACAAACACATTATGATAATAATAACCTAGATAAACTAGACTATTAGTAACATTTCATTTCAATGCTAAGAATGATACAAAGGATTGGGTATATAATCCCAATGTAGATTAACAACACAAAGTAAATGTCTCCGTATGAGAACTTCGTCATAGGGAACACAAGAGCGATGAGTGTTAAGGCGATGAGCACGAGAGCTATGTAAACCATGTTGATGACGAACCTTCTTGGTTTTTGAGATGAGATGAGATGGAGAGGAAGATGAAGTTTTGAATGAGAGGTAAATTTTGAAAGTGGAAGATTTGAAAAAGTGAGGATTTGATAGAGTGGACGACGGATGGTTTATTTATGGGGAAGGAGGAATTTTTGAGATTTGTGTTTTGTTTTATTATTAGAAGGATATGATTTTTGGATTAAATGAAATAAAACACAAGTTTTGTAAACCACGACTTTAGACGAAAAAGTAACATGTATGTGAGAAAAAGCTTCCTAATGAAGCTACATGTAATACATGTATATGCACAAAAGATAATCATATAAATACCTATGTAAGCATACTTATTTATCAAGCTAATGTCATTTAGAGATAAGTAGAGAATCATACCTTTAATGCACTTAGTAATGTCTTTACAAATGACACAACAAATGTCAGAAGACAATTCCGGCTCCTTTGTGCTTAAGATACCTTCTTAGGAAAGGTATTCTTGTTACCAAGTGATTCCTATGACTTGGTAGGTATGAGCTCTAGCTAAGCAACATGACAAAGAGGATTAGTGCAATTAAATGAAGAATAAATAACAAGAAAAATGTTGTCATCTAATCAACATCCAAACAAAGAGTTTTAAAAGACATGGTGTTTGTTTTTATGAAAAACCTTCTTTGTAGTTTTCAATTAACCATGGATCGTATCAAGTTTTTAAAGTACAATATACTTTAAGAAACTTGGTAACGAAGCTATGATGCCAATTGTGGAAAACTAGAAGGGGGGGGGGGATTGAATAATTTTACCAATTAAAACTTCCTTTTAAAATATTTAGATCGACTTATGTCAATCTATTTGGATGAGTGTTGGATGTTGATAAACAAACATATAGAAATATAAATATGTAATGAAAAGATAAAGAGTAAGAAGCACAAAACCACAATGCGAGTATTTATAGTGGTTCAGCTTCAAGGACACCTTCCTTGCCCTACTACACTCCCCGAGTCACCTACTCGAGAGTTCATAATCACTACACAACACCGACTCCTTATGGTGCATAAACCTTCACAACGTCGCCTACACTTTATCCGGTACAAGGCTAGATACCGGGTCCTTTTCACCAAGGAGAACCAATCCTATCACAATGTTGCCTACCCTTTATCCGGTACTAGGCTAGATACCGAGTTCCATTACAATGGAGGAACTACTACCCAACACTACACCAATCACCTAACCCCAAAGGAGATCTACTCCTTATAACAACATCAACAAGTATATCATTATCCTTTGACCCAATACTAATCTATCTTGTACATCGAATCACACCATATCAAATGTACACCTTAGGCACCTTTTACTAATGCCTTTGACTCGATCTTCAAGACACCCTTCACTAATGTCTTGTGTCTTGACTTCTAGACACCCTTCACTAATGCCTTCAGTCTTGACTTCTAAGCACCCTCCACAAGTGCTTATGATACGGACGATAGATACCCTTCACTAATATCTTCGTCTTGACACTTGAGACACCTTTCACAAATGTCTTCAACACTACACTTCTTAGGAGAAAGAAAACAATCATCAACAAGAGGACTTGATGGTCTTGATGATGAGGAAGCATGGCAACTCATGGACTTGAGCTTGCTTGACTTCAAAAGTGGTGATCTCGCCTTTAAGAGGAACCTAGAGGATTACACAAAAACAAAACTACATACATAGATCACTTGGATGCAGGGTTAGTGAGTTTTAACTCAAAGGAAAATTGTGAGAGAAAGGGTGAAACAATGAAGAAATGGCTCACTATTTATAGAGAGAAAAAACTACTGTTCCCCGGATCCCACGGATCCCTCCCTTAAGGGATCCGTCTAGTGTAAAACTAGGGATCCGTGGGACGCTCCTCTTTGCCCATGGGTATTTTGGTTATGGGTCATGGATCATGGGTCTTTTATTAGATACAATGTATCTAATAAGTGCAATGCACCTAATCAAATGGGTATGGGTCAATACCATGGGTTATGGATATATTCCATGGGTTGTAGTTTTTACCCATTTTATAATACATACTAGTTATGTATATATTTTGCCCAATATGTAAACAATAGTTGTTGTACATATGTATTACTAAATCATAAAATCACTTATACTTGTTTTAGGGTTTTATGTGAAAACGTAAGTGTGTTAGAAAACTATTGGCTCAAACTATTTACGTATTTTATTTGTTTCGTTAAAATGATTTTACGTTTGTTAGAGGTATAACAATAATTGTTTTAGGTTGTCAACTTATTTGGAAATGGATGTTACATTGACAAAGAAACAGTTTAGTAAACCATTTTGACTGACGCTACATGTATTTTTTTGTCTAGCTATTGGTGGCTTTGAAATGCAGTATCCTCAGCGAATCACCGTTTTAAGAGGAAATATTCAAAGTACACAGGTAATTATCATCTTCTCGCATTCATTAGTGGTACTTTTAGGTATTCAAATTTTTATAACAAATGTGCAGGTTGTTTAGGTTGGGTAGTTGATAGATACGGGTTTGAGTTCGTGGTTTATGATAATTTGTAAACAAAAGATGAAATCTTTACTGTTATTACTTGATATAATTTACGAGTTCGTGTTAATTTTATAATAAAGATGTATTACTGGTCAAGTGGAATGAGTGGTTGACTAATTATAAAGAAGGATGAGGAACAGAGCTAGGCGTTTGGCTAATGGTGCGTTGATATAGTATTTTCCGTTTCTCACCCATTCGGACTAAATTTAAATATTACTGTGCATTTTTATGGTTTTCCGATCGCATAACTCTAATTTGTTTGATTAGTAAATAATTGTGAATTGTATTTTAAAGCGACAATTGTATTCTAAGTCGACAATTACTTCAAAATCTTAAACACGTTACCAAATGCCAAGATAGCTTATTTATTTACTTTCTATAAGCAAGCTAAATGGCTGAACGTGAATTTAAGTCTTTTTAATTGCTCAAAAGTAATAGTCAGTTATGAAGCATTTGGCCAATTTAGCAACACTTGAAGTTTGGTTTTCAAGTAAGCAAGTTCGCATGAGGGTTTTGGGGTTGCTTATTAAAGTTCTTATTTCCTGCTACTGCGTTTTGATAGGTAGATATGAAGTTTTGAAGGTGTATGTGGCTATTTTTTTCAGGACAGCTACGAATAAGCAGTGGTGTCTGCAATTTCTTCTTTACTTATGAAAGATGAAAACAGACTAATATGGGTCAACACCTGCACAGTAGTATTGGGCACATATGAAGATGTAAAGGTGACAAATGGGTGGTATTTGAGAGGTGATATGAACTCTTTTAGTTGGTAGCGTTCATACTCTTTTTCTATTCGCTAAAAAAAAGAAAAAAAATACGAGTTACCCACATAGTATCACCATTATGTTTTTACTACCTTTGGTATCTTTGTACATGTCTCTCATTCAGTATGAAAAGAACCTCTAGAATACCTAAAAATCTACGAGTAAAAGAATAGTTACAGATGCGTCCATGGTACAATCTTCTTCATAATGAAATTGTCCAATTATACTTATTGCAGTTAGACGATCATGAATCTTATTTATGGAGACCAGGTGCAACGATAACAAATGAGAGCTCCAACAAATTCTTGAAGGTACAAAAACTGTGAAAAACTAGAAGGGGGGGGGGGTTGAATAGTTTTGGCGATTTTAAGTTAGTTTCTAAAAACTTTAGATTCGATGTTATGTGAAATCATATGGATGAAGATAAAGTATAGATCTAAGAGTAATGCAAGTAAAGAAAGTAAAGTAAGGGATAGAAATGACACAACTGATTTATAGTGGTTTGGCTACAAGGACACCTTCCTTGTCCTAGTCCACTCCCCGAGTCACCTACTCGAGATTTCAAGAACTATGTCAACAAACTCCTTCGACTTGGCGGAGAAGCCTTCACAACGTAGCGTTGCACCTTTTCCAGTACAAAGCTAAATACGAGTCCGTAACACGGAGGACCAAACCAACACGACTATTACACAACAACTATGTGAAATATCAAGTACAAGATATTTTCTCTGAAATCTTGTGAAGGAACAAATCAATCAAGGACCCTTGCTTGGATGACTTGTAGAAAGCTCGTGATCTCGCCTTAGAGAAGGAACTATATGAGAATCACAATAGAAGAAAGAAGAACAACTCTCTAGATCAAGTGATCTTTTGTTAGAAGAGTGTAAGAATATTTGAGAGAGTTAGTAAGAAGAGGGGTCAAGAGAAATGAAGAAATGGCTCTCTATTTATAGGCAAAATCTTGCCACTGTTCCACGGATCCCATGGATCCCTCCCTTAAGGGATCCGTCTAGTGTAACCTCAGGGATCCGTGGGACGCTCCTCTTTGCCCATGGGTTTTTTGGTTATAGGTCATGGGTCATGGGTTATGGGTTGGTCCATGGGTATTTCATTAGATACAATGTATTTAATAGATGCAATGCATCTAGTCAAATGGATATGGGTCAATACCATGGGTTATGGATATGCTCCATGGGTTGTGGTTTTTACCCATCCTAATAAACTATTACAACGAATGATTTATTACAACAATTTGTATTAAATGACTATATGTAAATGCTTTACAAAAATAATATGTATCCTTATAATTTTACTTATGATAACATTATATTTGTTATCAACAAAACACAAAGAGATCGCTAAATATTAATAAATGTTTTTATGGTTTATTTATATTAACAAAAAACATTGGCTTTTATTGCCTTATCAGAAGGAAAAATACATCTTACATGTTGCCACAGTCACTACTTCTCTAAAAAGGGTTAGCCATTATGTTTACTTCACTGTACCATTCATTTATTCCATAACTATGACTACTCATTTCATGAATATTAATTTCTTATGCATCACCATGGATTTATACTGCTTACTTATAATTTCTTATTGGAATAGGTGTCACCATGGAACTACAGAATATCAGTTCCAATCTGCAAAACGGATATCACATGTCTACGTTCTTGTGCTGGAGGTAAAATGGAATATTACCATCGTTGTCAGCTGAATTCGGTTTGAATTTTGTATTCATTTGTCTATTTTTTCTCAGACGATTATCAACGACTATCGTCGGCCTATATATGTCTAGGAAGGCTGCGGCAAAGTCTGCCACATTGCAACACACTCTTTTGGTACAAGCGTACACTTTGGTGCCTATTGGCCTTCCTACCCATTTGACCTGCTTTCTCAAAACGTAACTTTATAATATGTTGTGTAATTTCTTTTTAGCAAGTAAATTGTATCTTACTGGCTGTTTTATTAATTTCAGCATACTGTGCGTGCGCGTATACCGTTGGAGTTTCTGCCGAGCCTCGCGGTGATGCATAAAATGGTGTAAACTGTTCTAAAGTATTGACCACAGGTGCTTTTATCCTCGGGGTGCTTACAATTGTAGTCTCAAATCTGTATCCATCGCTTCGTTATGAATCTTTCATGCCCTTACTAACCCCTTAGTCCTCTCCCACATCATGTATTTAATTAGCTTTTTCAGCATACGACTGTAATTAGCTTTTTCATACCGCCTTCCTTGAGCTGGTTGCACCATAATCTTTCCATCTCTGACAAGAGCATGATTGTGTAGATTGGATGCGATTCGATTTCATTGTTAGTGTGTGGATTGTTAGTGTGTGGGTGAGATTCAAGTTTTGCTTAACCATAAGAGCCGGTTGATTGATGAAATTTTCCATGGCGCATCGAGATCGTTGCTTGAACCTTAGATCGGGAATGAGTTTGTGATTACCATTTCCGATAAGTATGACTTGTGAAGCTTTGGTAGTAATCCCTACATTGGTGTAAAAGGTCGTTGAATCATTTGACTAACTTGCTTCTCCTGTTTAGATTTGAACCGGTCAAGAATCATTCGTTCAAACATAGCATGTCTCTCATTCTCAAGCGAACGCATACAAATGCTCATAGTTAGTGTTCCTCAAACCTTTAGTTAACTTGATGTGTGACAAATTTGTGCCATTCGGGTTCATGTTGTTCACAAACTTTGAATTTAGTCAATATTTGGCATAGTCATTTTGATATACCTCATGTCATTCGCAAGCTTGTGGAACCTCACATAATATTCGATAACACTTTCCCACAGTGTCATCTTAAAGTGCTCAAAGTCATCATCTGATTGTGATTCTCTGTCTTCTTTAGTTAATTCGAACGAGAGAAGCATCTTGACATTGTCCCAAACCGCCTTGGCTTGATGTTGTGATTGATTAACTTGTAGATGTCTTTGGAAGACCACAAGTATAATGTTTGAAGCCACGATATCAGCACCATATCTTTTTTCTCCTTATCATGAGCTCATCATACATCTTTGGTCCGTCCAAACCTAAGATCACTTGTTCCATCCGCAGCAGCCAAGTGTGTCTCTTGTAGTCTCAATCGATAAGGTCCTTCATCAATTGATTTGAGAATGTTGACCCCATTTTCCTTTCCCAAACAATACAACCTAATTCGTTGAGCCCATGACTCATATTCGGTTATGTCAAGCATGGGTGGGCGAGTATCGATCAACCGCTTGAACGTCCTCAACTACGGAAGAGATGATTGTAGGTGCGTTGGTGAACATGATTCTGATTTCACAGATTTTATAACTCTATGATTAAACGGAAATAGATTCTTTCACGGGATTTTACTAAATCAAGAGAAACCGTATCGTAAACAATAAGTAATCAAGTCGCTATAAACCTTGAAGACAAGTCGCTAAGTATACAAGTCGCTTTAGTGGACAAGTCGCTAGGCTCACAAGTTGCTAGAGTGACAACTCACTATAAGCACAAGTCGCTAGTGATACAAGTCGCTAGACACAGGTCGCTAAAGTAACAACTCGCTAAGTGGGCAAGTCGCTAAAGTAACAACTCGCTAAGTGGGCAAGTCGCTAAATAACAACTCGCTAGACTGAACAGTACGACCACTACTTTGTACTATATGTCGCTTTGTCTCAAAAGACAAGTCGCTAGGGCACAAGTCGCTACCCACAATAAAGTCAAGTCGCTGAAGATTGTAAAGACAAGTCGCTAGCCGAAATGGTACAACCACTACTTTGTACTATTTGTCGCTTTGTCTCAAAAGACAAGTCGCTAGTGCTCAAGTCGCTACCACAACAACTACAAATCACTGAATAATATCAATACAAGTCGCTACCAAGAATACTATTCCGAGACTCAAGTCGCTAGCTAGAAAAGTTCAAATGCAACACTTTTAAATCCAAAACTAACCTAACCATAGTGATTCAAGCTTTTCAAATCAAAACCCAAGCACTTACAATGATTCTAAACACAAAAGTACACTCAAAATCAAAACTTTAACACAAGAAATGATCCAAATGATGCAAATACCACTAAACTTTTTCAAACCCAAAAACCATATAAAACCACTAGAAATCCAAGAACATGTAAGAGAGATGATCAAACCATGGCTCTTGATACCATTTGTAACATATTGGATTTCACAAACACATCAAACCATGATACAAAGATGGCGTACACAATAGGTTTTAGAGAGAGAAAGTTTAGAGGTTTAGGGAACTTAGTGAGAGAAAGTAAAAGTATTATTATGAGCTCCAACCCTCTACCTGGGAGTAGAGGTATTTATAATATCATACATAAATGTTACCAACGGGTGGATCGTGCATACAGTGGGTAAAGACCCGTCCGTCCTCCACGGTGTTACTAAACTAAATACTAACTAACATTAAATAACTAAGACTACGAGCTTTCTAATGATTACATTCACCTGAGGTGACCGACACTTTAATAACTGGATGTACTAATTCCTAATAATCTCCCCCTAAGGGAGGTCACCTCAAATTACATTGAATACAAACATATATTATATTAAGATTGTTCTTGGATTGTTGTTAAAGTTCTTTGCTCTGTAGCCCGTAGTCTTTGATTCTTCATGTTTTGCATGCTTGGTTAATCCGAGTGGAGGTCTTTAACTGATCCACGTGATAATGAGTTTTGAGCCAGCTTTGAGATCATCAATTACCATAAATCTCTGACTCTTCCTTTGTAGTGTTGACATTATGTGATGTTGTGACTTTTGGACCGACATGCTCACATTCTGGATCATGATATCTTCTCATTAGAGTAGCGGAAGCTTTGATGATTCATGATATTTGCAGCAGCGTAGCAGAAGCATGGAGTGAAAATATCAGAGTCGTTGATGCACTTATCATGATTTCTTTAGAAATGAATGTGTTGTGTGAGCATGCGACTTTGGGTGACCTCTCCATTCGATCACCGCAATCGTCGGGTGTACCGCATACAACGATTAGCAATAAAGTGCAAGCTGTCTTTGATCACTTTTGTTGAATTGAGGTACACGCCCACGGTTCCCGCTTGATCGATACAAGTCATCGCTCGTGATCGTGTATAATTCAAGAATCTCTTTGATGTGGTTTCGCAATGCTCTAGTCGTTCTCAAACCGGAATGTCTCAAAGAAGACAACACGGAGTGAGTGAACCAAATAATTTGAGATTCACCGATTGTTGAAAAGAGATTTGAAAACAATCGAGTAACGCTTAATAAAGTGTTTTGCAATACAACGAAGGTTTTAAGGAAAATCAATTATCAATCATAAACACCTTTTATTTTTGAAATATCAATACAGCTTGATGTGCTAGAAAAAGAATTTTAAGCACAATGACCGGTTTTCAAAGGTATCCGTCAATCCATAACCGAACCAGATTGATTCATAATTTTGAATCGCCACATTGTTTCTGCTCGGTTGTCACATGGTTGATCTATTGGATAGATCTCACATGCCACCTACCAAGAGCTTGTATGATGTTGGCTCTAGAAGGCTTTCCATCGTCATTATGAATAGGTTTGCATATCACTCAGATGTTCTGGCAATACCATAAGGGTAATGCGTAGGAATCTTAAAATATAATCTCTCTTTCCACATTGTGTGAAATAGAGAGTCTTCATTGACAGTGTCCTAAAGAGATTTATTGATGATCTTGTGGCTCTCGACTCAATTGTGCACATTTGGTTCCTATGTCAGAGACTAGGGAGAGGGTCTCCTTCTTCAATATCAACAATCTCTAAGAGAAAGTCGATAGATTATGTAGGTTCCCCGTGAAAATGAAACAAGCCCTTTTAAGAGGAACTTGAGTAGCTTGGGAAGTTTAGTGCGGTCGTCCACCGGGTCCATGACGTCTTGTCTTCAATACCAGTGTTACCTTGGTAACCACCAAGTAGTATATGAATTGAACCCGGTTTACGCCCTAAGGTTGAATTATTGGAGGGCTATTTATTTTCACCCTTTCTCATTTCATTTCTTTTCATTCTTCAATCCCTTGAAGCTTACGAGACTTCATAACTAGAACCTTGTTGGGTTTATTCCAAGACTAACTCGGACTCGGTCAGTGCACTTCCCATATCTCACTTTTTTTCTTTTTTCATCATACCTAAGGACTTCTACACTAACAAGTGGATTGTCCCTGGGTAGATCCCTCCGGCTATGGCGGGATCGTGGGAACGAATACCTAACCTAACCATCCTTATAACACCATGCATAAAGTAAATTTGGTCGGTCTTTTGGTATTGTTCTTCTGCCATTGGAACCAATTGAAAACCATTTGAAAATCAATCCAGGTACTTGTGATATATTATCAAAGCATTTTGTACCTGAATTTCTTTTGATATTTCAGAAAATGAGCTCCCCCTCAACATGTGCATCGTATATTTGAAATCATTTTGGCACATGGAGGCAAGAGGAAGAATTTAGCATTTTCTAAAGATATCTACATCACCTTCCCGATCAAGATTAGTATTTTTCATACTTAGTTAAGGATATTTTTGGGAAAGAATGTGGTTTTCAAAAAGTTGCCCCCCCTCAATATGTGCATCGAGATTCGAAAGTGTTTTACACATATAAGGGAAAACCTGCACATTGAAACAAATCAATCACGTTTCAATTCTTTTTGGTTTGAATGGATGCTCCCCCTCAACATGTGCATGGAAAATTTGAAATCGTTTGGCACATGTAGGGAGGAGAGCTTGTAAATCACTATAAAGCCATTTATCGAATTATCAGTTTAAATCCAATTTAAATCACAAATTCTCCCCCGATCACAATTTTCAAATCATTTGAGATTTGTGATCTTTGTAGATTTAAATTGATTTTGAAAGCTTTTGAGGAGAATTGTGACTTGCTTGTGAGAACATTTAACCGATAAGGATCAAATTAGAGACTTTAAACTCCAACGATTAAACATGCTTGAATAACTTTTGAAAACATCACATAAGCCTTGGTCTGAACCAATTGTATGACAAATAACCTTTTGATATAAATGAAATCATTCTCCCCCTCAATCAATGACATATGTTGTTGATTGAGAGATAGAGATTTTGACAAATGGCACGTCCAGATTATTTTCAAAAATTGAGTCCGGTTATTTTTCAAAGCTATTAGTTTTCATTAGTTAACAAATATTTTCGGAAGAATGTATGTATGAAAAATATTTGTGAAGGAAACATTTGTCTTTTAGTGACAAACATTTGTTATTAGAATCATAGCATGAGATTTGAAAAATAAGATAAAGCATGGCTCGTTTTCTTTTTTAAAAATGAGGTATAGTCTCAAATGACTATAAGCCTTGTGTTCTCTCATATATATATATATATATATATATATATATATATATATATATATATATATATATATATATATATATATATATATATATATATATATATATATAAATAAATATGTACATTCGAACTTCATCTAAAGACCCGTGTCACTCTTTGAATGACAACGCAAAGACCGAGATGAAATCGAATAAAAGAAAAGATGGGAAAACATTTTAACTTTTCAAAGATTTTACGATTTTATGGATTTTTGAAATTTTCATTTTTCTGCTTTCTTTTTGAATAAATATATACAAGAGATGGATGAAGAAAAACTTTACTCTCTTCTTCCTCTTGAAGACGTTTGAGTGTTTCGGTTGTAGACTCTTTAGACCAAGTCGTGGAAGGATAAACTCAAAACGTTCTCTAGGAAGAGCTTTGGTGAAGATGTACGCTAATTGGTATTCACCTCACAAAAAAGTTCCACCACACCGCTCTCCACTTGCTCCCGATGAAATGATGTCGAATGTCGATATGCTTTGCTCTTGAATGTTGAACATTGTTGCATGAGAGAGCAATAGCACTTTGTTATCACAATACAGAGGGATTTTGTTGAATTCAAACCATAGTCGATAATTGAGATCTCATCCATAGGATTTGAGCACAACAAGATGACATGGCTATGTATTCACCTCTATAGAGGATATAGAAGTACTCATTTGTTTCTTTGAAGACCAGCTCACAAGTTTATCACCCAAAACTCGAGCACCTCCGGCGTGCTTGACGCCAGTATCTTGACATCCCGCATGGTCGCATCTCGCAAAGGCGTTAGAGACATACCGGTGTCCTTCGGATACCAAAGTCCCATGTTGATGGCCCGCTTAACCGCTTCAAGGTGCTTTTGGTAGGCTTAGCACAGTATCTAGCACACATGCATACATCGAATAGAATGTCTAGTCTCATCGCGCGAGGTACATCAAGGACCCAATCATACTACGATATTTGGTCTCGTCAACCATGTTCCCCGAATGGTCCTCATCCGCTTTAGTACGCCCACCATGGGAGTGTCAACAGGTCACAAGAATCAAATCCAAATTTCTTTAAAATCTCATTAGCATATTTAGATTGATTGATAAAATGCCTTCGGGACTTTGTGAAATTTCTAATCCCAAGAAAATGACATTTGTCCCATCATTGACATTTGAAATTTGGAGCCCATCTCCTTAGAAAACGGTCACATTCATTGGGGTCGATCGAGGCAAAATAATATCATCAACATATATTTGAACGTGAATTAAGTGTTTGCCCGACTTTACGGTGAACAATGTCGGATCAATCGCTCCTTTGTTTGAATCCAGAGATAGAAGAAACTTTGATAGCGATCGTACCATGCCCTTGGAGCTTGCTTCAAACCATAAAAAGCCTTCTTCAATCGATAGACATGAGTAGGATGTTCTAGATTCACAAAACCTTCAGGTTGGCTGACGTATATGACTTCTTTAAGATCTCCGTTAAGAAAAGTCGTCTTTACATCCATCTGATAGACTAAAATGTTCTTACTTGCAGCATTAGCCAGGAAGATTCTGATTGCCTCGATACGTGCAACTAGAGCAAATGATTCTTCAAAGTCAATACCCTCCTCTTGACGGTATCCTTTTGCAACTAGTCGAGCCTTGTTCTTTAACGCATCACCATGCTCATCAAGTTTTACTTTGAAGATCAACTTTAGAGCAATGATCATAGCATAGTCGAGAGCGTGTACTAATTCCCGTACATCTAGTCGATCAAACTCATGAATTTCTTCTTGCATGGCATTGAACCAAATTGCCTTCATTCATGGCGCTTTAACGCCTTTTGTTCGATCTTAGAGAGTACGGAGTTGAAGAAGCACCATAAGGCATCGCTTGCAAGTTGATTACAGTGGATACCGGACGAGAGGGTTTCAATGATGTTGTCCAATGGGTGATCATGTGTCCATTTTCTAAGGTGTTCGTGTGGTTATTTTTAGGGGCTCAAGTGGTAGAGTCATTTTCTCCGATGAAGATGGTTACGATGATGGTTCGAGAGCAAATATGTTCTCAAAGGGAGCATCTTCGGGAGTATCAAAGGGATTATCTCCATCATAGGTTCCGTAAACAATTCCATGATGTACACTCGATGATTGAGGATTTGATGATGAGATAGAGTGATCATCGGCGCGCTTGACTCAATGACATAGAAACCGGGTTATCTACGCTGATGTGGATAGGAGCACCTCTGTTGATGGATTTGATGTATCATTGGCAATTGGCTCATAGTGTTCATCAAACATTGGATCAAACAATTTCTTCAAATCATCTTCTCAAGGAGGTACATAAGGAGTTGCTTGTAAGGATTTTGTACAAGAGAAGAAATAATGGGACTACTTGATGAAGGTTGTGATCTGTCCGTAACTTGATTGTCCCGGAGCCATTTTCCCGAATGACTCATCGAACGTGACGTGAATAGTTTCCATGATATCTCGTGTTCTTTTTGTAGATTCAGTAACCCTTCGTGTTTGATTCATAACCCACAAAAACTCCAATGTCCGCCTTAGCTCTTAATTTTCCTAAATCTTGACCGTCATTCGTTGGATAGCACAAAGAACCAAATACACGAACGTAGGAGAGATCAGGTTTTCGTTTATGAACAAGTTCGTATGGAGTTTTTGCATGAGTGGTGTGTATGAGAGAACGATTTTGGGTGTAGCATGCAGTGGCAATGGCTTCAGCACAAAAAAACATTGGAACCTTTGAATAAGTTAGCATAGTTCTTATAGCTTCAACAAGGGTCCGATTTAGTCTTTCAACTACACCATTCTGTTGAGGCGCGTGGAACACTTTTGATGACCCGATTCCAATGCTTACAAAAATTGACTTAGGTCTTTGTTAAAAACTTCGGTGCCATTGTCTGCATCGAATAATTCTAACAGCCTTGTTAAGTCGAACTCAAGCTGCTGAGAAGTTTGATGATGACATATGGAGTTTCATCCTTTGTCCTCAAAAACTTTACCCAAGTAATCGAGAGTCATCAACAATGACTAAAATATATTTCTTCCCATTTATCGTTTGCACTCTTATTGGTCCGTACAAATCCATATGAAGGGTATGAAGAACTTCCATAACCGAGTTTGCGGGTTTGGGTTTGTGGGCATATTTCCCTTTTCCCAATTGGCATGCGAACAAAGATGATATTTTCATACTTTAACTGGGTAAGCCTCTTACATGGTCCTTCGGAAAGATCATTAATGGTGCCAAGTTCAAGTGATTGAGACGACGATGCCATAACCATGACTTTGTTTTCAAGCCTTTGACAACAAGC
>CM040246.1:106731707-106816255 GCA_022545495.1 Chrysanthemum lavandulifolium
GACCCATGTCTTGCAATCGGGCCGCTCATCCACATCAAGATCATAGGTCTTGGCATTTCCTCAAGAAGAAATATCAATTCCTCTTCATCCAAAAATACCCATTATCCCGAGCTTGTACCAAGAACATCTTCTCCTTAAAATACTCAAAGATTTTGTGTATGCTTTGAGACGTGCAATTCCTCGCAATATGTCCTTCACCACCACAGTTGTAGCACTTGATTGGCTTACCCTATCCTTGATTTGCATTCCTTCCACGGTTCTGATTAGCTGCATACCCTCCACCTGCTCCTATATTTCCAAAACCTACTCCAGCCATCCCTTGTTCGTTCCTTCTTCCTTGAACATTTTGCACTACCACCTTGCCATCTCTAATAGTAGCTTGATTATGAGGATTAGATGCTGCTCTGAGTTTGTTGTTGGTGTGTGAGGTGGAATTCAAATTTTGACTAACCATAAGTGACAATTGATTGATGAAGTTTTCCATGAATGTGTTTGGGTCTGGATGCTTGTATGCTGGATCAGGAATGAGCTTGTAATTACCATTTCCAGTAGGTATGACTTGTGAAGCTTTGGTAGTAATCCCTACATTGGTGTAGAATGTTGTTGAATCATTTGACTAACTTGCTTCTCCCTGCTTGATTTGAACCGATCAAGAATCATTCGCTCAAACATAGCATGTCTCTCATTCTCAAGCAGAATGCATACAGCTGCTCATAGTTAGTATTCTTTAATCCTTTGGTTAGCTTCACAGAGGTGACAAATTTGTGCCATTCGATTCATGTTGTTCACAAACTTTGAGTTCAAATTAATATTTGGCATGGTCATTTTGATATTCCTCATGTCATTCACAAGCTTGTGGAATCTCACGTAATATTCATAGACACTTTCTTCTCGGTTTCATCTTAAAGTGCTCAAATTCATCATACGCCAGTGATTCTCTGTCTTCCTTAGTTAATTCGTAACCCGAGAGAAGCATCTTGACATTATTCCAAACCGCTGGCTTGAGTGTTGTGATTGATCAACTTGTAGATGTCTTTTGAAGACCTCAAGTATAATGTTTGAACTCGATATCAAGATCGTATCTCTTTTCTCCTTGTCACCGAGCTCATCATACGCCTTTGGTCCGTCCAATCCTAAGATCACTGCTCCATCCGCAGCAGCTTCAAGTATGTCTCTTGTAGTCTCAACTGATAAGGTCCTTCATAAATTGATTCGAGAATGTTGACCTCATTTTCCTTTCCCAAACAAGACAACCTAATTCGCTGAGCCCATGAGTCATAATCGCCTGTCAAGCATAGGTGGACGAGTATCTCGATCCATTATTGAACGCCCCTCACCACATTAGAAACGATAGTAGGTACGTTGTTAGACATGATTACAAGTTCTACGGATTTTACTATTCTTTGATTAAATCGAAATTGATTTTTCACGGATTTTACTAAACCAAAAGAACAACCGTAAAAATGTAGCACGAAGAAGTGACAAGTCTCAATAGACAAGTAGCTAAGCAAATAACTCGCTTTGGTATCAACTCGCTAAACAAACAACTCGCTCAAAGACAAGTCGCTTAAAGAAACAA
Source organism: Chrysanthemum lavandulifolium (assembly GCA_022545495.1). Classification (NCBI taxonomy): domain Eukaryota; kingdom Viridiplantae; phylum Streptophyta; class Magnoliopsida; order Asterales; family Asteraceae; genus Chrysanthemum; species Chrysanthemum lavandulifolium. Next base: position 106,733,287 of record CM040246.1, read on the forward strand.
CTCGCTTAAAATCCAAGTCGCTTAAAGAGTCAACTCGCTAAATAGCCAAGTCGATACATAGACAACTCGCTTAACAACCAAGTCGCATAAACCAACTCATTTGTCAATACAACTCGCTTAATAGCCAAGTCGCTTTAGAATTCAAGTCGCTTAAAGAATCAACTCGCTAATAGCCAAGTCGCATAAACCAACTCGCTCCAATAATAAAGCAACTCGCTCAAGAAACGTTTACCGCGGCTCAACTCGCTTAGTACAATATTCAAAACAACCACTTTAACAATCAAAAACAGCCCAACCACGATGATTCAAGCCTTCCAATTCGAAACCTAAGCACATATGATGATTCTAAACACAAAAGTACTATCAAAATTTAAACTTTAACACTAGAAATTGACCAAATGATTCAAACTCTCCTAAACACTTATAACCCCAAAAACCTTATGAAATCCACCGAAACAAAGAGCATGAAAGATGAGTGATCAAACCATGGCTCTTGATACCAATTGTAAGATATAGGATTTCACAATAACATCAAACCATAATCACATGAGGCGTATACAAGTTTTAGAGAGAGAAAGTTAGAGAGAGAAAATGAAGAGAGTTGGGAACTATGTGAAACAAAGAAAAATGGTATTGAAGCCCAACCCTCTACCTTGGGAGGTAGAGGGTATTTATAGTGTCTTACAATAAACGCCACCTACGGGCGTGGATCGTGCATACAAGGGTAAAGACCCGTCCGTCCTCCACGGTGTTATTTAACTAACTACTTATTAACATAACTTGACTACGACTATGAGCTTTCTAACGAATACATATACTTGAGGTGACCGACTCTTTAACGACTGAATTTTCTAAATCCTAACAATACTACCGGTACACTCAATAATCATTAAAGATAAATGCTTTATTCCTAAAGATCTAAGGGCGAACCTCACATTTTTGGGGTAGAATTTGAGTGGTATACGGTTTTTGTGGTAGTCATATAATTCCTATCCATGAGACGCTTTATTAAGACTAAAGTTTTACTCGTAAGTGTCATAAAAATTTAAAATGTTTGTGCTAAAATTAACCTAACAAATATTTCTCATAGTTTATTACAAAAATTACCAAGGACAAGGTAAAAATCAAGTGAGTGAATAATTTCTAAGTTCTTGTTTTATTCTTCCTCCCTACACTTAAACTGAACATTGTCCCCAATGTTCTCCGAAAGTATCAAAGTAATGATAGAGAAATGTAAAATAAAAGAGAGAAACTAATGCTCCCCTGATTAGCTCGGTAGGATATATGTAGAATCGCGGTTAAATCCTCCTCCAAGAAGAATAAGTAGGCAATAAGTGTTGCTTCCATCTTGCACTTCATCTTCTTGTCCAATATAACCTGCAAATTCTAAGAAAACGGAGACGAAAACTTGCGTAAAATCGACGGTAAAAACTATATAAAACTAAACTACACTAGAAAGCAAGTAAGATATAGCTTGTAAAATAGATGTTTGCAGATTTCAGGAAAATTAAGAATTCTGAAAGTTTCCAAAAATTACAGATTAGACAGAAAACGAAAATCTGGAAACTGTTTCTACATTGCTTGACGCCGTCGGGTATTACTTCTGATTCCATCAGGTTGTCCTGACAGAATGAGTCAGATTCGTTTTCTAGAAAAAATTCTAAAAAATTTACTTCTTTAAAGACCTAGAAAATTACTGCAAAACATCCATTGTGACTCGATACAAACATTTGACTCTAACAAACACACATATATATACAATTTCAAATATTATTAATCTCATGTTCATATTAGTTTTAAAAACACGTGTGATCTTCCCTACATTTATCTTTTCGTAAAATACTTTTATATGTGATTAAGACGAAGTTAAAAACAAAATAAAGCATTTTCACAAAATAATGAAAGCATGAGAATTAGACAATAATGAAAAGGACATATAGAACACACAAATAAAAATGAAAAACAAACACGCAAACAAATAAACATGGGTTGCCTCCCAAGAAGCGCTTTTCTTTATTTACGAGTCTTGTAGCTAGACTCGAAGCCATACTTCGTACCTAGGTGAGTGAGTTCATCCTTAAGGACATCGGTAGGATCAAACTTCTCTTTTAATTTCCTACTAGTACGTCTAGTCCGGTATGCCTTCTCAAACTTCTCCCCATTGGAATCATAGGTCGTCATCATAATGTGCCACTCTCCATTACCATCACTAGGTGGCCTATCACAATTCCACTTATGCCTAGGCTTATCGCTCTCAACTTTCCATCTATTCATGCAAAGATTAATAGGTAAGGCTCCTAAGAATTCGGTCATCTTCCTAAACACTAAAGTATCCTCGAATGGATTCACCTCAATGTCCCTAGCCAAATTTTGCTCTAAGTAAGATGTTTTATTCATAAATGCCTCTTCTAGATAGAATGGTCGTTGAGGGCCTATGAAATATCCATTAGTCCAAGGTCCATATCTAGATGGTCTCTTATCTAAAGTAATCGAATGAGGTATTTGTTCATCCTTATTATCATAGGAATGTTTCTTGACATCATAGATTGACTTATTACTTCCTTCTCCTACCACTATTTTGGACATCTTACAATCAATTATAGCACTAGCGGTAGCTAAGAATTCTCTTCCAACCAACAATGAACATGTAGTATCACTAGCCATGTCTAGTACATGGAAATCCGCAAAAGAGTAAATTTCCCTACATAGACTACCATGTCCTTCATTACCCCTACCGGATATGCAAAACTTATGTCCGCTAAACTTATGATGGTTTTTGTTGGTTCTAATTTTCCTAGGTTAAGGCTTTTATGAAGAGACAACAGAAGAAGGTTGATGCTTGACCCTAAGTCGGCTAATGTGTCAAAAGCTTTGGAATTTTAAATGTTACACGGAAGAATGAATAGGTCGGGATCATCTAACTTGTTAGGTAGTTTGTTTTGCACAAACGTGGACCCGTATTTTCTCAACTTTAGTCTTTGCTCATATTTGTCTCTTGAAGCATGATAATAGGGCGCATGAGTCAAGACATCAAGAATCGGTTTCTCTTGGTAGAGCTCCTTAAATTCCTCTTCTAGAGTAGGTTCGGGTTCTTGGTTAGTTGGTGTTTCAAGACTTGGATTGACCAATAACTTAATTTTAGGTTTTTGGTATTTCGGATGTTAGTAGTTTGCTTGAAACATGTTTTGATATCATTGACCGAGTGGACTTGCGGATGTAAGGGGCATGGATATGCGCGTGGACAAGAATGTTGGTTCGATGAAATCGAATTTACTTTTGGGTTCTTGACGGTGTCACTTGGGAGTGCTCCCACAACTCGGTCATTGAATATTTTCGAGAGGGTGTCGAGTTTATTTGTCATCTCACCTTGTTGTCGTTTGAAATCGGCTTCAAACTTAGACAACCAAGCTTCTTGAGATGACATGAAGTTGGATACCATCCCCTCAAGGTTGTTGGGATTGTTGGTGTTGGAAGGGTTGTTGTAGGGAGTATGGTTCGAGGATGAACCGTTTGGTTGGAACTTATTAGGTGGAGTAGAAAAGTTGTTTTGAGGCGGGTTTGGGTTTTGTTTCCACCTAAGGTTAGGGTGATTCCTCCAAGAGGGGTTATAGGAGTCACCTAAGGTATTTTGCTTGGGTTTGAAAGTGTACCACTTCTCTCCCGCTCCATCGACACGCGTGGAAGCGTAATCCGTGAAAGCTTGTTCGGGAGTTTCGTACAATCACGAGTGTCATGGGACCACTACATAACTCACACGAGGAAGCGATTTTATTAACTTGACGTGAAGGTCTAGGAGCGTCGTAGGAACTCATAAGGAATTTGACTTGATCTTCAAGTTCAAGTATCCTACGATCGGAAGGTTGTGAGTCGGTTGAAGGAAAGGATATTGCCTTGACAGCTTTGGGCAACTCACGGGGGTCATTCCAACATTCCTTGTCATAGAGGGCAAGGTCCTCTATAGTGCCCCACGATTCTTCCGCGGTTAATTCACTAAGCTTACCACCGGCCGCTTGGTCAATTGCCTTGTGGGGAGATTGACATGATCATAGAAGATTTGGACTTGGAGCCAAAGATCATAGTCATGGTCAGGGACTTTGTGGAGTAAGTCTTTGAATCGAGTCCACGGCTCATAAAGGGTTTCACCTTGACGTTGTTGGAACATCAATATATCATTCCTAAGCTTAGTGGCTCTCCCCGGTGGGAAAAACTGGGCGAGGAAACGGGTAGTGAGATCATCCCAACTTGAGATGGATCCCGCGGGAAGACGCTCAAGCCAATTACTAGCTTGGTCCCGTAGAGAGAATTGGAAGAGATGCAGTCGTGTTGTCTCCCGAGTGGCAACCTCAAGGTCAATTGAGTCAACAATTTTTAGGAAATCCTTGAGATGCAGATTTGGATCTTCGAAACAAAGTCCATGGAATGCACATCCGTTTTGCACCAACCGGATGGTGTCGGATCGTAGGGCCGTAGTTTGAGCTAGACGGGGAAGCTCAATGGTATTCCTATAGCCTTGATGGCTCGGTCTAGAGTATTCACCAAGAGTACGGCCTCTTGGCGGGTCTTGTGGTGGTGGATTTTGTGGTGGTAGTTGATGTTGTGGTGGATTGTTGTTGATGAGTGCATTGTCACCGTTCATGATGAAAATGACAAGGCTACGAACAAAAACACGAAAAAGGAGGATAGACTAAGAGAAAGCTAATAAAAAGAAAAAAAGCTCACTTGATAGGAATCAAGCGAGTGAACCTAATTGAGATAAAAAATGAACTAGCTATTCTATTCCCCGGTAGCGGTGCCAAAAACTTAATGCGTGGTTCGGGGTAAAAAGACTTCCTTTTCCAAGAGCAAGCTTTGCAACCCACTAGGTAGTGTACCTAATCATTGCAGTGTAGTATGGGTAAGCCCAGGGGGTTGATCGTTCTCTAGGAGAATAGAGATGCTAGTCGAGATGTATGATGAAAAGGGAAGGGTGAGGGTGATTCTTTTTAGTATTTTTTATATTTTTTTAGAATGCAAATTAAATCTCGGGGTGTGAAGAGTGGGGGTTTGTCTTTTACTAATTAACAAAATAAATTAAAACTAGTTACTAATTAATTCAACTAAAGCTATGGATTATAGGAAGAGTTCTTATGATAACTAAAAGCGTGTTCACTTAGATTTACCTACTCCATAGTTATTTTTTATTGGTCGGTTGAATTGTCACATCCTTGCTTAATTGATGCGTTGTATTCCATGTTTTAATCATAGGGCAGTGCCAAATTTCCTAATTCTATGAGTGTATAAGTCTCCTCTAGAACACCCGGGATCGCCAAGTATCGATGTATCTCCCGCATATCTTTGTATCTACAAGCCGCAACTCACGCAATATATACAACGGGAGCCTACTGATAAGGATTTAAAATGTACACTTTTAAGGGGTCATTTAAGCCCTTAATCGACCACTTTTATATCCGTTACTGCTTAATTTCGTTCCTTTTCACTTTTTAGGTCTCTTGGAAGCAAAATGCTAGAATGATGCACATTTGGACGAAAATGAGTGAAAACATGAAGAAAACGGAAAAGTCAAGATCAAAGCCACTCAAGTCGCTAAAATTGAAGGCGGCGTCCCAAACAAAGGCGGCGCGTCCTCTATACTGATTTGATAAAAACATGCACCGCGGCTCGGTGGAATTTTGCTCATAACACCGACTGCGTCGGGCTTTGAAGAAAGGCGCCACTCGGACTTTTCATCTCGCACGGCCCGGATCCGAACCAAGATGACATCCCATTCGAAGCCCGGCGTCACAACTCCAAGGTGACGCCGTCCCATCGATAACTTGGCCAAGACGAAAACCTAATGACGGCGATTTAACGGCGCCCCACTATAAGGCGACGCCGTCGCAAGTGTAAATCTATATATAGAATTCGATTTTATAGCATTTAGAGGTAGAATTTTGGAGTAAAACCCTAAACGTTTGTAGTCCGACTTGACGAGATCTTAGGGTCCCAAACCCTATTTTACTGATCAAGATAAGTATTTTAATCCAATAGTATCATTATGTGTTCCATTTATTGTGTGTATGCTTGCTTGCTTAACATGTCTAGCTAAATTTCTTGTGTGTTTGCTTAGATCTATGAAACCTAGTTATTAATTATTGTTAGGTTGTCTCTTATCTTAATTGTAATTGTTTTAGGAGTGCAACTAGGCTATCGTTGTGTTTAAATGCTCGAGTAATCTTTTTGAAAGTTAGTTTATGAATGACCTAGTGGATTTCGTAGTCTAAAAACCCAAAGATAACCTTAAAGTTAGTTTATGAATGACTTGTGGATTTCGTAAGCAAAACCAATAGGTAATCTCAAAGAGTTAGGGCATAGGCACATCCTACGACCTTAGAAAACACAACGCGTTAAAAATAAGGACGTAACAATTCAACCAACAATAAAAGATAACTAGGGAGTAATAGTATCTAGGTAAACACATATTTATAATCATCATACGAGCACACATCAAATAGACATAGCTACCCGTAGTAATAGATAATTAGAATAATAGAAGTAATCGGTAGAAGTACCACCCCCAAACCAATTGCCCCGAGATTTTACCCTTAGCTTTCTAAAAAACCAATAAAAAGATAAAAAAAAAAAAAAAGAATCATTCTCAACCCCACCTTAGCGTAATACACTTCTTGCTAGCATTCCTATTCCCCTAGAGAACGATATCAATACCCGAGGCTTACCCAATACTGCACTACAACGATTAGGTTCACTGCCTAGGGTGTTGAAAAACTTGCTCGACGAAAAGGAAGTTCTTTTGACCCCGAACGCACTTCGTACGCGCATCACCTACTAGTGTACTCTAGGGCTAATAATCGCTATTTAGGACGTTCAAGCTTACAACAATGAAAGAAGAAATCAGTTTTCCTTAATCTAGTGTGACAAGCAATTAAACAAGAGACAACCTAACAATAACTAATAACTAGGTTTCATTTGATCTAAGCAAACACTAATTAATTTAGTTACACATGATAGAGATGCAAGAACACAAACAAACAATCACATAAAGATCAACCATGGTGATATAATGGATAAACAAACTTATCTTCGATTGATAATGAGGGTTTAGAACCCTAAGGAAATGTCCAAGTCGGACTACAAATGTTTTAGGGTTTGCTCTTCAAAATACCACACAAAACATAGAAAATTCGATGTATATATATAGATTTTACAACTGCGACGGCTCGTCTTTTGCTGGTGACGCCGTCTGATCACCGCCATTAGGGTTTCAACTTTGCCAAGTCATCATTGGGACAACGTCATGTTGGGCCTTATTACGCCGTCTGTGTTGAAGCTGATGCCGTCTTGAGAAAGAGTTGGCCGTCTGGTGTAGAAAATAAGCGTGACGGGAATGTTGGAATACAAGTGACGCCGTCACTTGTTAGGATCAAAAAGTGACCTGAGCCGTCGTTTGAGCGAATTTGAGTCCATCATGTGGGCGACGGCGTCGCCCTTGAGTTTTGGGACGCCGTCCGGAAGGCTGTTTGCACCATGTTTTATTGACTTAGCTATTTTCTTCATATTTTCGCTCCTTTTCATCCAAAAATGCTTCATTCCAACATTTTACTTCTAAATGACCTAAAATGTGAAAAGGAACGATTTTAAGCAGTAATGGATATAAAATGTAATGGTTTAGGGCTTAAATGACCCCCTAAAACGTATGTTTTAAATCCTTATCAATATCCTTATATAAACTTTAAATATGAATTACATGTGTTGTTTTAATAAGTAGTTTCACGTATATTTATTTTCATATCACAGTAACCCGTACTTACATTTGATATTTATATTTACGTTAATAATAATTTAGCCGTATTTAATTTTCAAACTCGTGTACGCATGAGTTAAACTTATAAAAAGAAAATAACATGAATTCTTATTGAATGCAGATAGTAATTTTTTCCGATATCCTTACTTAAACTCATAAAGAGGAATAACATGAGTTGTTCGTATACGTACAACCTCGTGTATTTATTTACATACACAATAACTCGTGCTTTATTTTTTATCTTTATAATCTCGTGCATATACATGTTGTATTTCTAAAACAACATATATGCTTTATTTTTTAGAGTGGTGATTTGCACACTCCAAATATTGATTGACACACTCTATTTCATGATTTAAACAGTTGTACATATATGACAAGATACTCACTGTACTTGTACTTTTGAGTGTGTCAATCAATAGTTGAAGTGTGCAAATCATCGCTCTATTTTTTAAATATAAAATCTAAAGGGGTATTTGTATATATTTTTTTAAGTTATTTAGAAAAAAACATGAAAACTTATAACTTTACACTTAACTCCATATAATTTATTTAAAATTCAACCAGAAAAGCTTTATAAATTACACTTTATATTTTTTTATTTTATTTGTTATTATTTTTATTTTTTTTAAGTTTTCGTTTTCACAAAACCTAAATTTTTATGCTTTTTTCTCCACTAAATTTATCAAAGTTTGATCATTTTTTTTTTTAGTTTTGACTTTCAATTGATTAATAAGAATGCTCGATTTTGTCACGTGTCAAAATAGATTAACCTAATTGGCCCAATTTTTTTCTTTCTCAATTAGATTGTTTTAGCAAAGTACTTCTGGAATGACATCATTCTTTTATTATATAAAAGATAAAAAGTGCTTGCAGTAGGAACAAATAGTGAAGGTCATGTTTTTAGAATATGTTCTAATGTCTTTTCAACTAGAGTAAATTACACCGTTCGTCCTTGTGGTTTGCGTTGATCGCAGGGTTTAGTCCTTTGACCAAAAAAATTGCACCGTACATCCTTAAGTGTGAAACGTTATGCACCGTTCGTCCCTCCGTCCATCTGGGCCCACCAATTCCCACTAACGTCAGTTAACTAAGGTTTTTAAAGGGGTATTTCCGTCATTTCACACAAGTTTATTCATAAAGTCGGATGCTTTTCTCCCTTTCCAAGTCAAAGTCACACTTCGAAACATTCATTGTTTTGACTAACTTTGAGTCAAGACACAGGTATAAAACATTCATCACTTGCAATTCAAGCTCCAAAGTGATAAGCACGTATGCTTGTTTCATTCATTCACAAGTTTTAAGCAAGAAAGCATGGTCAAGACCACCTTCTTTGTTTCTTTTAATCTCATCCGATCCACGGAGGTTCACACCCACTTTCACTTGCAATTCATCACCAAAAAAAAAAAAAAAAAAGATTTCTTATGGGTTTGATTTAAGCTTTGGTGGTTCTTGGGTTATCTCCTGTGGTTTTGGTTTCTTCTTCCAAATCGACAACATACACTCTCCTTTGTAAGGGTCTTGATTCTTTACACTTTGTAAGGTCTTGATTCTTGGTTTCTTCTTCCAGTCCACCACCACCTAAAACGACGACCTTAGTCGAATCAAATGATCGATCTATCCTCATCATTCCTAGAGTTTCTAAGCGTTTGACGCACCTCGTATCATCACCGCGCCCCGCGCGCCACCACCGACCACCGCCATATTACCCGCCCCTATTGGATGATAGATCAGACCTTGTGGTTCTTTCTCGCACCACAGCGGTGAGGGCCCCTCAGCGTTTTAGATCTGAGCTAAATGGTTTCGTGTTGTGTTGTTATTTGGATTGCTTGTTCTTTTTAACTGGGTCTTGGATTTGTTGGTTAGTATAGGCGTGAATTATACGAGAGGATTGATTAACTTTGGGTCTTGGATGATAGTGATATATGCATTTCCTTGTTTTGACTTGGGTGGTAGCAGTAGCAGGAGGAAGAAAAAGAAAATGAAAGGTTTTTGAGAATTGATAATTTGGTTTATCTGACTTTTCTCATATGAAATGTCCGACTAGATGGTCACCTTTTTAACCTTTTCTCATATGTTTACTTCATGTTTGGTTGGAGACCATATGTTTTGGAATCTGTTAAAAACAAGAAAGGAAGATTAAAAAAAAAAAGTCAAAAAGTAAACATATGAAATGATAGTGATATATGCAGTACTTGGGTGGTAGCAGTACTTGGGAAATGACGGATATGCCCTCATGGGTTAAGTGAGTTAACGGACGTTAGTGGAATTGGTGGGCCCAGATGGACGGAGGACGAGCGGTGCATAACGTTTCACTTGGGCGTCGAGTGCAATTTTTTGGTCGAAGGATTAGCCTGCGGTCAGCCAAAAACCACAGAGACGAACGTGTAATTTACTCTTTCAACTACAACGTTACATGATTTACTTTTCACATGTTAAACGTGATACCACTTACAAATGAGTCTCTCATAACAAGAATAAAAATCAAAAGAGAAACATTGTTATACTTTTCATAAGTTAAACCATTAAAGACGTGTTTGGCAAAACTATAATCAGTAGAAAGTACTAGCATATAATAGTAAACATTTATATTCTAACGCTTATTTAATTAACATTTGTAAAACCAACGTTTAAAACAAAATTCAAAACATCACACACCAATTTTCAAATAAACTTTATATTTCAAACGCTAAACACTAATTGCTAGTTGCTTTAAAATGTCGAGTGCCAAACAGACATATATGAAAGAGTAAACTACACCGTTAGTCCTTGTGGTTTGCGTTGACCGACGAGTTTCGTCCTTTGACCGAAAAAAATGCACCGTTCGTCCCTAAATGCGAAACGTTATTTACCGTTGGTCCCTCGCTTTAACGAGACACACTAACGCTCGTTAAATCCCTAACGTGAAGGGTATTATAGACATTTTCACCTAAAACTTTTTTTTTTCTTTTAATTTGTGCATTTTCATGTAAGACCCACCACTACTAACCATCTTCCTCATCTCACCTAACTTTATCATCTTTCATTTTCTTTCACTGATATACCATCTTCATCTCTTTTATCAACACCACCAACAATCTTTAAATTAAAAATAAATTTCATAAAAGTTATTTTAACTTCATCTTCTTTATTCACACAAAAACAAAACACTTGATTCTCTCTTTCTTCTTCTTTAATCCAAACCACCAACACACTCAGATCTCAAAATGAAAGGACCCAAATTGATTGCTATTGGTGTCATCCAAATTGCATCACTAACACCACTACAACCAAAACGAATTACCCGATTGATGACCACACCACCACAGACCACTGCTGAACAACCCAACAACACAAACACAACTACATCACACCATTAACACCACCGCTGACCTGAACCAACACCACTACACCGCACCACCAACAGTAATATTACAGTCCGCCTCCTCAAATTGTTTGGTTCATTAAGGATTTATTACATATTGATTTTGATTTTATTTGGAAATCTTGATTTATGCTCTATAAAATACGAATACATTTAAATAAATTAGTTTGGCTGGTAATTGTTTGTAGATTGACTTATGTATATTGATTTAAGTAAATAAGTTTTGCTGGAAATCTTGATTTATGTTTTATATAAACAAACGTGGTATGCAATAGGTTTTATACAAGTGGTTTCATAAAAAGATTCTCGTGAAGTAATTTATTGATTTTATACAAGTTTTATTTTTTTGTTATTTTTGTTAAGTGTTGAAATGATTCAGAGTTGTGAAGGTGGTCAGAGGTGGTGATAGTGGCGGTGTATAAGTAGTGGTGGTGGGTTGAATTTTGTTTTGACTTTTATGATGTATTTGGGGATATTGGTGTGTGAAGATGAAGATAAAATTGGTTGGTAATGATGGGTGAAGATAAAAGATGAGCATGGAAGATGAAGTAGAGAGAGAAACTAAAAGTATTGTTGATGAAGATAAGTGGGGAAGATGAGTAGAGAAAGAAAAGATAAAAAGACAAAAATACCCTTACATTTGTAGACTTAACGATCGTTAGTGTGTTCCGTTAAAGTGAAGGACCAACGGTACATAACGTTTCGCATTTAGAGACGGATGGTGCATTTTTTTCGGTCAAAGGACGAAACTTGTCGGTCAACGCAAACCACAAGGACGAACGGTGTAGTTTACTCTGTATGAAATGAATTGCGAGGGTTCTCATTGGAAAACAATCCATATTCCAAGGTAAATAAAAAATTTACTCCCAAAGATAAAACAATCTTAACCGATACGACGTCGTAAAAACACACTCCGTTACCGTTAGTAGCAGCGCCATTTTGAGTAAGCAGTTATCAACAGTGGATAAAAGAAACCCTAGATCCAAGAATGGCGGTTATACCAGATTTAACGGTAAATGCTGCGCCATTACGTCATTCTCCGCCGCTCAGCTTCCGCCGCCGTCCTCCTATTAAGGTCTGATCTTATTACTGACTGTTGATATTTTTTTGACCGTACATTTTTGTTTAGGTAATAGTTTTATTTTAAGGTTTTGCTATTTTTAGGGCTATGTTTAAAAGTTAAAAACATGCAATAAGGGTAGTACATTTAGTTGGTTGGAAGTATTTAAATTTAGGGGGTGTTTGGGTGGTAATTCTGAAGGTACAAACCATTTAAGGACCCGCCCTAGGCAATGAGCACATGTTCCAGCGACCTTAAGCCAGGAGTTAGGATTGAACCTATGACCTATTTCTCCATGAGCCCTCGTATCCGTCTAGACCTCATGGAGTCAAATAGATAAATGTTGGTTATCAGGAATAGAGTTATAGAACCACTTGAATGCCCTATTTCATAAATATGTAATCTGAAACATCCTAATATTTGAATTAAGAACGATTACAATGAGACCGTCCCTCATGGACAGACACAGTTTGCTGAATGATAAGTCTAAAAAAATGCACCTTAGCACATTTTGCTTGTGCTTGCTTGAGAAGAGTTGTAATATCAAGCCTTAGGTTCAAGACACTCCATAGTCGCAGGTTAAACCATAACACTCCATAGTCACACGTTCTTCTTAGGACCCTCATTTTCAGTCTTGTTTAAATCCTTAACAAAAGACCCTCTTGTTTAGTCTTTGTTTAAATCCTTAACAATGGACATACAGCTCTTTCATTCTTTGATGTTGTTATATGTATATTCCACCACACGCATGCCTCTTTAATGTGATTTTAGTGTTCTTGAGGTTTGCAATTAAGTTATACTCGCAGAAGGAATGATATGGTATACTACAGGGTTGGTTTTGAGTTTGTTAACAGTTGATATTGATGTCCTGATGGCCATGAATAGACCGGGTCATTTTGTGTCTTTAAATTTTGAACTGTATGTTACCTTTTGATGCATACTAGTGATTTACATGGTGTTCCTTCTAGCCTCCATGTTTCTGTATGTCCCTATTAGGCACATCGTTTCCTTCAACTATACACAGCTTTCTCATTTGGGTCTATATTAGCATATATCGGTGATTTGTAGTTCGGATTTTTTTCAAAGGAAAATCAGCTCAACTAGTTATGTACACTGTTTTTTTCAGTCTCTACTGATAATTCTTTGTATTTTACATCACACTCTTCTTTGTGTTACTTTATCGTCTTCCATTATCCAAAAGTGTACGGGCTTAATACATATTTGTGACCATGATGCTTCATTGGCTGTTCATTTGACCCATTAATTGGTCCATATGTGGTCAAGATCTTGAAGGTCTTTGTTTGGACTGAATACAAAAGAATTGCAGTCTTAAAAGTTCAATATTTTCTAAATGTCTATTTATCCCGACAAAGACTAAGAGCACTAGTTAAATTTAAACCGTGGTTATTTGACATTGCTGCTCCTTACACTTGTTGGGCTGCATTTTAGCACAATAACCTTTTGTTAGCTTGTATTTCTAAAATGGAAGCTCTTTTCTGCAGGTTAGTTTTTGTAATTTTTTGAAAGGAGGATCTAGTGCGTCTAGAACTATGCTCGACTGGTCAGCTTCATTAACTCGTTTTCAAAGCACACGCTGTCACTGTGATCAACGTCTTAGGACCATTACTGATTTTGAAATGTCCGCAACAACCATTCGCCACGACAATGATAGCTTTCTATATAATGCCATAAACATGACCTTTCTTGAACGTCTATCCCTTGCTTGGAAGATAATTTTTCCATCTCCAACGATGATACAGAACTCTAATGCCAACATAGCCAAACAAAGGCTAAAAATGATTCTCTTTTCAGACCGATGTGCAGTCAGCGATGAAGCGAAGCAGAAGATAGTCAGCAATGTGGTGAATGCACTTCAAGATTTTGTGGTGATAGAACCTCAAGATAAAGTTCAGCTCAGTGTCTCTACGGATCCCGCCCTCGGAACCATTTACTCTGTGACCGTGCCGGTGAGACGGGTACGAGCTGAATACCAAGAAGAAGATGAGGCAGGGACGATTGTGAATATCGAATATAAGGACAATGGCAAGACTTCTGGTTCTGTGGATGTCAAGTTTGATTTCTATGTTCCTGATGAATGATTTTTGTTTACTGTAGGGTAAAGATGACAAAAACTGATAGGCATTTGTTGACCATCGGCATTAGATGTACAAAAGTTGGAGAACAATGCATCTTGGCTGATCATCACGACCAAATCCATGTCGTAAAACCTAACTTAGAAACTGCTTTTTGAATGTTTGTTCATGGTCTGCTGTTGTTTCCATTGCTTTTTCATTGCGTGCTTCGAGTTTATTGTAGAAAACCTCTAAAGCTTGTACATATTTCTGAAATAGTTCAGACTTTTTGTATTGATTCTTTTAATATAGGCGGTGTTCGTTTTATGGCTATGTGAATGAGTGAATGGTTTTTGTTTCTTGTAATAGTGTTTGGCTTTTAAATTTGGACATATAACCATGAAAATAGTCATATAGGCATATGTGAAACCAGCTAGCAAGTTTGGGTTTCCTCTCTTCTGTATCGTAAGTTCATAACCATAGTGATTCTCATCGGTAACCAAACACATAATTATTTGCCTGGAACTCATCGGCAATTGATTAGTAGGAGTGGAAACGAGCCGAGCCCGGGCCTCGAGCTCGGGCTCGTTAAGCTTTAAAACTCGAGCTCGAGCTCGTTGAGCCTTATTTAAGTTCGATATAGGCTCGTTGTATCGGCTCGTTTATACGATTTGGCAAAGAAAAGTTAAAGTTTGGCTCGAGCTCGAGCTCGGGTCGTAATATATCTCGTTAATAAGCTCGAGCCGGACTCGTACATATGTTTAACACTAAAAATATCATAATGGCGTTCAGGCTCGCGAGCTTTGTATTTAAAGCTCGGGCTCGAGCTCGATTAATAAACGAGCTGCAACTTAGGCTCGAGCTCGTTTAGGCTCAGCTCGTTCGAGCTTTTTACCGATCCAAGCTCGAGCTTTTCACGAACGGCTCGGGTCATTTCACCCTTAATTAGTAGTACTCCGTAATTGGATCTATCCATTTGCTAGATAATAACTTATATAAAATCACCTTGTATTTTGATTTAAAAAATGCTTATTCTTTTATAAATCTTTCTTCTAATTGTAAAATGTTTACTAACATACTTGTAACATACTTTTAGCTGTAATAATAAGTGTAAAATAAAGTAAAAGCTAAACGTTTCTTTTTTATAAGCGTTACGAACACAAACATTTAAACAAAATCAAAAAGTTAAACTTTTGTTGCATATAAACATTACATTTTAAACATTAAAAGTTAACTACTTAACGAACTTAAAAAGAACTCGTCGCCAAACACAATATCTCCTTTGATTTTGTATGTACATTCTTTATAGCACTGCATGTTGCATATAAACATTACATTTTAAACATTAAAGTTAACTACTTAACGAACTTAAAAGAAAAACACAATATCTCCTTTGATTTTGTATGTACATTCTTTATAGCATTTGCATGAAACAAATTTTTACTGAAATAAATTTTTCGAAAACATTAGATGGGAGGAGAGATGAAATAAATTTTTTAACACACGAAATCGCGAAAATAAACTAACTGACTTAGGCGCAGTGGACCCTTCCCGGTCCTCACTAAGCTCCGCCCTTGATGGCAACGTTAAAGGGACATTTTGACACATACGGCTTGGATCCACCACACACTAATCCGTGTTATAGGCTTCAGCGCCATCTTTATGACGTCATTCATCTGCATTTTTTTTTTTCGTTTTTCGTTTTTTGCTCGTATTTTGTTTGTATTTGGCATTTCACGCGGCAATCTATAACACCAGTGAGCGCGGATTTTGGTACTAAATTACAAGAGTATATTACAAGGGTAAAATCGGGCTGCTCACGAGTTGGATTTCGAACCAACACCTCTTGCATTCAAACAACTATCACATTCTTAATATTGTGAGTTTTGGTAACCCGGTTCCTCATCTTGTCGGACAAAAAACTAATGAAGACTACATGCGGACCCGTAATGAAACTTCCTTCTATTATTTTCTTTATTTGGATCATATTTATTTATGCTGCCTTTTTAGGGAGGATCGCATAGTATGTTACATTAGCTCCAAAAGGATACGTTGCGTTAGAATTGAGAAACTTACGTGGTGTTCATAATGTCATAAGAGGAGTCAAAGGAAAGTAGCGGTGCGGCGCGCTGAAGCACTTCTTCGACGGTTACTTACGCCTTCGCCCGCCACCTATAACATACTGTACTTAAGATGGAGTGGCAATGAAATTTGACACAAATGAGAGGGTACAAAACTGTAAAAAAATCATAAACAGAGAAGCTTCTAGTACACCAAAAAAGATGAAAAATCTAATCCAACGGCCACAATTAAATCAAGAACAAGACTACTACTGACTTGTTCATCAAAACATTGCACGGCTCTATCTAGAAACCCTAAAAGTTTAATATTTGTAGTATCATCATCAAAGAAAGAATGTCGGACGAGGAGCATCAGTTTGAGTCAAAGGCAGATGCAGGTGCATCAAAAACATTCCCTCAACAAGCTGGCACTATTCGTAAGAATGGCTACATCGTCATCAAAAACCGTGCTTGTAAGGTACTTTAACTATTTTTTTCTTTTTTATATTATGTCATATCATATTCTAGATGCATAAACCTTTGTATTTGGAATCCTAGAGTTTAGTGTGCCTGTTGTATTAGCTGAACCAAAGTTTGACATTATATAACATAGTATGTGACATATTTGAAGTTTGTGAAATACTGAAATGGTTGGAGTTGGACTTTTATGCGGTGTTGTATTTAGCAGCTTATATAACGTAATCGCGTACTATTGCATCAATATGTAAAAAAGAACTCGTATATGTATGTTACTTTTTTGTGCTTTTTGATGTGGAAATATAGTTTTAGTGGGTGTTTGGGAGTGCGTTTTCAAGCGGCTTATCTGATTATTGCGTTTTTAAAACACAATCAGTTTTTGGTGTTTGGCTACTTTTTTTCTCAAAAGTGATTATCTGCGATTAGGAGGCGTAAAAAACACAAAATGAAAAAGCAGGTATGGACCTGCTTTTGCAAAACGCAGAAAGGGTCTTATGATCGTAATTTGAAAATGCCCTCCATTATCATTGTAACTTTTGCTTTGATCTCCATCTTTATCAGTTAATTTGGCTTCATCTTCATGTATTGTATAGATCTTCTTCAATTTCCTCCGCTCCATTTCTTTTAATTAAGTTGAAGAATACAACAAGCATATTAACTGTTACCTTTCTTCAAACCGGCAATATAGACGGAATTTCTTCATTGCTTTACTAAAGTTCCAAAACTGTGATGATCTAATAAATTTGTGTATAAACGGGGACACAGGGTTGATTCATGTTTGGAATAGTTAAGTCAATAAGGGTTGGGTGAGTATAAAGTATAAACATATAGTTATAAAGAGTTTGTTGTTCGAATTTATAGATGCAAATCTTTCTATGCTGTTAAATACTAGTAGTTGTTATTGTAAAATTTATCTATATATAAATATGTCTATATTGGTCAATTTACCTCGTAATTCAATAAATAATCTGATTTGCCAAACACTCAAAAACTGCTTATCTGATTATTGCAATATCATACAGCAGAATCAAATCCAAATACTATGTTTCAAAATCACGTTTTGTATCAGCTGATTATCTGATTATCCGTTTTCAAAACGCATCATCTATTTTCAATAAGCAATCCCAAACACCCCCTTAGTATATACATAAAACCAATTTAGATCAGAGGAGAATAGTTAGTGTTATTTGACTTATTTTGCACATGAACATCAGCTTATGACGTGAGCTGGATTTCACAAACACTGTCAACTAATTATCTTTGATTAACAATGTAACTGCGAATGATTTATCTTACACAAGTACGTAACTTAACTATATATTGTTACAGTGACGTTTTTTTTCGTAATGCTGATAAGAGGCAGGGGATATGCGTTTAATACATATCAACTTCGAAATCTGAAAGTAGTTTGTTTTACATCAACATCAAAGTTGGACAACTTTTAGTACCGATTTATGTCTTCAGTTGTTGTGGTTACGGTTACGGACTTTATATCTCACGGGTGTGTATAGCTTGAATTTGCGAAGTGTATAGCCTTATGAGCCTTGACTGATCAATTGTTAGTGGGTTTCAGCTACTTCAGTGTTCAATAAGCTTGTCATAATTTTGAAATCACGTGTCCACCTCATATTCATGACGAATGATGTTTTCTCAAGATAGTTGCATATTTAAATGTCAATCTTCTGAGAATAAAATTAAAATCTCAGGGGATGAAAAGCTTTTGATTTTGTTCATTCGTGTTCATATGTTATTTACTTAAAGCTTTGTTGCAGGTTGTTGAAGTCTCAACTTCCAAAACTGGAAAGCATGGTCATGCTAAATGTCACTTTGTTGCAATCGATATCTTTAACGGAAAGAAGCTTGAAGATATCGTTCCTTCCTCCCACAATTGTGATGTATGTTTATATGTATCTTATCAGTTTATTTCAAGTTAGTTAGCATTCTGAACCTATAAAACTAGCCTCTCTTCATGTAAAACACCAAAGAAACATACTTTAGCTTGCAGAAAAGAGTAGTTTTTGACGAATTGTGGAAATGTACATGCAAAAAGACCAGAGTTCTTTTTATTTATTGGGTTCATAATTGGCTATTTCTGCAAAATTGATGTTTTTTACATTTGTGCTAAACCACCTGTCTTTTCGCTCTAGAAAAACAAGATGATGGTAATTAATTACGTGATTCTTTTTTGTTTTGTGATTATTTGTTGAGTGTATTTTCTGTTGGATTGACAGGTTCCTCATGTGAATCGTACTGACTACCAGCTTATTGATATATCAGAGGATGGATTTGTATGTTTCTTGGTTTTCTACTGTCTGTTTCTTAGGGTGTATATGGTCTGAGGTTGCTAATGTTGATGTAATGTTTATAGGTGAGTCTGCTGACCGACTCTGGTGATACCAAGGATGACCTGAAGCTCCCAACTGATGATGCTCTGCTTAAACAGGTTTGTACATTACTCACTGATATCATTCTTTTTTTGATTGGATACATATTGTCTACTTTGATAATTGCATGCTCTTTACCCATTATGGATCTAGTAAGTTCCGTTTTCTTTCACATATCCGTGGTCATGATGCAAATATTTTGAAAGATTTTATCTCGTTATATTAATGATCAAGTTTTGCTAGAGTCTAACTGCATTATGCTAGTAAAGAGTCAGTGTAGTGTTGTGTTGGGAAGATGGCGTGTCATCGACTCACCATGTTTGTAGACCTTGTTCTGTTCCATTGTAGATGCTTTAGAGATACGTACTGGAATTCTACATGTAGTTTGCATTTCAAAAATGGCAGTCATCTTTTGTGCATTTCAACTTTGGAATTTTACGTAACAATGACCTATTTCATTGTCATTTTCATTTCAAAATTGTTAATGACAAAAAAAAGAAGAAAAGTGTTGTGTTAGATGTCGGCAAATTGGTGAATGGTTTATAGATGTTTGTCTTGTAATAAATTCTTACAAAGATTGAATGCTATCAATTTGGCTCAAAGGTTTCGTATTTTGTTATTATTGTCTACTACTTTGACAGGAGATCATTCTTTAAAGAATATAAAAATTTGCAGTATTCTCGATTACTGTTTTTTTGTATGGATGTTAACTAGATTATCCAAAAATGTGCAGATCAATGAAGGTTTTAATGATGGTAAAGACCTTGTGGTGACAGTGATGTCTGCCATGGGAGAAGAACAGATCTGTGCTCTTAAGGACATTGGTCCCAAGTAACTTGGTTCACCTAGTATACTTTGGGCTATAAGTGAATTATTACGAGTATTATTTAGCTTTAACTATGGAAGGGTTTTTTGTGTACTGGGTTGAGTTTTAGTAATAGTACTTTGGGTATGGTATTTCCTTCGGGATCTATGAATTCATGTGTGCAACACTTTTATTTTGGATTGATAGAATGAGAAGGGTGATCAATATGTGTACCGTAGACATGCCATTGGGTCAGATTGGCTAATGATCTTATTTGATCACGAGCCAACACAATGGTTCATGTGTTTACCTTTTATCCAACTTTTCTATGTAGGTGGATCATTTATTTTGACCATTAGTGTTTCGTAACTATCGTTGGTTTCGTGAAACAAGAGTTGAAATAGTATTATTTTGAAATGCATTGCAAAATCATGATTTTATTTACTGAATATATTTGTAATCTTGTGTTAATCCTTTTTTCCCATTTTTTATCAAGATCATAACGGAATGTTATAAAGTTAATGATCTGTTTTTCATCAAATCATACAAATATTATACCTTAGATGCTTTCTGCTTACAAGTGATGGGTACAAAATATTTTACTTGAAGTAACATGTTTAATGTAACGTTAAAAAGGAATGTTTGGCCTCGATCTCTGAATCAGGTTAGCATGTATTTTCATCTAATCTGATTTATGAAATGTCAAAGATATATGAAACATGTTGCTTGTAAAATATGTTTGCCTGTCTTGACATGTAACGCGAAACCAAGATCAAAGGCTTAATTAACTCAAAAATTTGTTCAATAACGTTTCTAACTCAAATCCCTACAATCCCAATTTAGTTGTTACTATTTTGCTTAGATTCTCACCGCAACTTTGTTCAATGTACGTTTCTAGCTCAAATTAACCTATACAAACTTAGGTTTTGTCCTAGTAGAAGTGGGAAAAAGTTGATATGTTATGGAACATTTGTGTAGATATATAACAATCTCACTTCAATTTCATTAAAAACAGTTTACATTTTTGGAAGGTAATATATTACAATCATACTACACTTTCGTTATAAACAGTTCACACTTGTCTCTGACAATAATTGAACTCACAACCCTAATTCATAAAGTCTCGCTGAAAGCATCTCACACTATCATGTGTTACCGCCGGGCTACAAGCACCTTGGTAGCATTAGACGTTTCATCAAACAATGGTCCATATTAGTCGGGGACAGAGGATCTATAGGGCAGGGGTGGGCCTTGGCCCCTTCATAAATTTTTGTTTTTAATGCATTTGTCCTGCTAAAACTAATCATTGATACTTCGGCCCTTTAAAGAAATAGTTCAAGCTCCATCTCTATAGTAATACATATCTTTGTACTTTTATTGTTTCATCCTACAACGGTTTTAGTTAACTAATTTTTGTAATATTTGAGTAAAAATGATATAACTTTTACTAGTGCATAGACATTTAAACGTGATGTTAATGAACATTGTTATTCAAAACCTATAACTAAAAGACATACAATTTTTAGTAAACAATATAGCTCACTATTTCTTTTTTCTTATCAAGATAGGTATGGGATAATATTTAAAGCAAAAGTGAGAAAATGAGGTTTTATCACATGCATATATGCTATGCCCAATAATATAAGAACAACACTAAAGTTAAAAGTTTATTGTCACGAGGATGGTTCAAACTTCACCATTCAAATTCCTTTGTTGAACTTTAGTTTGAGCTTTTAGTTTGTTGCTCTTAAATAGTTACAGTCAGTGGCGGAGCTTGGGCATATCAATCGGGGGGCCCGAGACATTCTAATGTATCATGTATCTTTTTATCGAAGAACAAAAACTACATTGTATAGTTTATTTCAATCAAACATTTTCTTAAATATTGCTATTCACTATTAAAAACTGGTATATATTGTTCATCTTATAAAAATTAACAAAAAACCAAACCATTTACAGGTAGAATAAGATAGTCAAACATTGTTAAATTTGAAAAAGATAATTGAACATTGAAATAACATGAGTGGGGCTTTGTTTTGAAACTTTTATATATTTTAAGAGCTTTTATGTTTTGTTATCATATTTTGTAGGGGTGAATCGAGTCGTGTTCGTGTTAGCACTATTCGGGTTCGCGTGTTGTGGGTTAGTATAGTCTTTACCCAAATCGACCCATTTATTAATCGTGTCAAAACTGCAGCAACACTGCATGCATAACACGCAGAATTTGTGGCCGTTTAACCCATTTAAGTAAATATGTCAATGCGAATAAATTTGGTGGTTTGTTGATTTAACTAGTTTAAGCAAAAATGATATAATGATCAAAATAGGATAAGAATAACATACAAATAATATCGACAATTTTACGAATTACTGTCGATTTTAAGCTGATATCTAAGGTATAAAATTATAATTCACTCATACTTAAGTAAATATGAAAATCATTTAATCGCGTCGAATATAAAACCAGGTTATATATTTTATTTTAAGATCTTATATCCTAAGCGGTTTCACGGGTTGGCCTTTATCTTACTCAACCCAAACACGACCCATTTATTAAGCAGGTTAGAGCGGGTTGACCCATTTTGACCCAAACCTATTTATCCTCAACCCAAACCTGTTTAACTTCGTGTCGGGTTCGTGTCGTTTATCGTGTCGTGTCGAAAATTGGCACCCCTAATATTTTGAGAGGGCATGAGGTAAACTATTTTCTCAAAATTCTGTATATCACTAAATATGGCTAAACCGCAAAAGAGAATCTTGGGGGGCCACCACCCCTCCTTGCCCTCACTATCCTCCGCCTATGGTTACAGTAAATCTTTTATAAAAAGCTTCATAACTTACATAAAAATTCATTCATTTTTATTTCCATTTTGAGCAAACGTTCAAATATCTTTTGATAAGAAAAGTATTAGTAACATATTGTATCAGTTAATAAGTTAAAAAAATAAAAAATTGTATGAGTTAATCAAAAATAGTAAATGTGACGGTAATCAGGAAACTAAACAGACCACTCGAATCGAATGGTTTGGTTGAGGATTCTTGGGTTTAGCTCGAGGCACATAACTCAGTTTAGCTTAAAGTTATATATGTATCGTTTATTTTTTAAAATGGAAGATGATTTGCAAACATTAAGTTTTGAGTTGCACACATAAATATACAAACACAATTATAAAAAGGCGAATAAGGCGAAAAGTATCAAAGTTAGGGTCATTTCAATTTAAAGTATTCTTTTTTTCTTGCGTAAAAGTCACAACTAAATTTTGGCGGTTTGGGTTTTTACTGCGTCAGATTAACTCCCTTCGTTAGTATATTACATATTTGGTCCTGATTTTGTAGAGTCTTTTTATACATCGTCCTCCTCCTCCACCGTCCACCACCACCTCCTCCACCAACACCGCCCGCCATCATCACCCGCCAACACCACCACACCACCACCACCACCGCCACCACCGAAAACTCATGAACCCCGTAATAACCCAGACCCATTTCAATTCATAATCACCCAATCGAACCCAGACCCAGTCCAAACCTCATTTCGTGAACTCAAATCCCATCTCAAATCCAATGGGCCCGGAGGAATGTGGGTCGATTGCTATGTTGTATTCCCAAGTGGTATGGTTGATAATGCTTAAGGTGTTTGATGAAATGCTGAGCGAAAACCATGGGATTTTGGTGATTCTATAGTCGATTAAAATGGATTAACTTGTTTGACCAATTTCATCATAATAATACATCATTTGTTGGATATTTTAGTGTAATTGGATTAACTTGTTTTGACCAATTTCATCATAAGGGACGGGGTCCGGGGCGTACTTACATGGACATTACTTGAGTGAATGCAGGCTTCACCAACAACGCCGCTACTTAATGAGGAACTCGCCGTTACTTAATGACACGACTTCACTTCAAGAACAACATCTTCTTCGCTACTGACGGAACTACGCCCGTTATCAAATGATCAAAATGTCCCAAAAGTAGTTTTGTCGGTTTAGCATAGCTTTTAAGTCATTTAAGTTCTTATAAAATTTAAAAAATAAAATAGCAATTTCACTAGCTTATTTAACTTTTGTCAATAGGAAAAAATCAAAAAATCTTTTGGTAGAAATGCTAGTGGTGCAAAGTTCTTGGGTTGAAGCAATGGAACCACATTACATCGGTTCTTACGATTGTTTGAGTCATTTGAATTTGGATTTAATTACGGTTTTTAGCTTACGGAACTTAAAGGTGTAGTTTGTTAGCCAAGTCTGTTAAAATCAAGTAGGTGTGCACCGCACTCCGAACCTAAATGATGTTTCGTTCAGCATTTCATGAAACACCAAGTGCATTATCAACCATACCACCTTGGAATACAACATATAATCTGACCGCATTCCTCCGGTTCCCATTGGATTTGAGATGGGATTTGAGTTCACGAAATGAGGTTTTGGACTTGGGTTTGGGTTTGGATTGGGTGATTATCGGAAAATGGACCCTAACTGATCCTTTTATCGTTTCTTATATTGGTGAATTAGGCGAACACGATCTCATGTGCCTTTTGGCACCAGTCATTATCCACTCACAAAAAATAGCTCCGGCAACTCTTTTGGCCTAGTGAGACACCGACTGGAGTGAGTAAGAGTTGAAACTCGAACCCTTTACATTTTATTCACAAAATATCTTCAATGAGCTCATGTGTTTTTTTAGAGGTGGGTCTAAAATGGTATACAAACACAATAAGTATCCTATGACGATAATATCTTTTATATCATGCGACACAATATTATCAAAAATCTTTACTGTGCAGAAGTAAGTAAATAACTATAAACACAATAAGTGGTAAATAACATGTAAATATCATTAATAAAATGTGAAGTCCAGTGTTTAAATCAGTGTTGGCACAAACAATTATCACATGATCACTGCAACTTCTTTAAATGAGAAGATTTTACCAAGTTAGAGTTGTTTGTAACGGTGAACTCAAAACCTATGAGTTAATCTATCAAAAATCAGAAATCATGATTAAAAATTAGTAGTAATAAGAAGACATATGACCTAAATATTAATTTTTTCATATTTTTATACACTAAAACGGGGAAAAATGAATGAGCATTTAATCGGGCCTAGAGAAGAATAAATGCATAATACGACATTTGACTAATCCACTTTGGGTGTCCCATGCTTTAAAGAGCTTGTACTCATGCATTTGGCACTGTAAAATCATTGCATGGAAAATCTAAATGCTCAAGGTTAATAAAGGTATAACACAAGATCCAAAATACTAGAAACCAAAAAAAACACCTCAACTCAAGTGATATGAGCCAAAATTGAAATATAAAAAAGGCCATAATGTACTTTGTTGGAATTAATATCACTAGGAAATTACTACATTGACCTTATTTACTATCTCATCAGACCCCAATATATTCTGACAAGAAGGTGCCAAAATCACAAATTCAGAGGCTTTTTAGAAACATGACCATTAAATGATAGAAGAGGTTATTCCTAACCACTTTTTTTTTTCTTTTTTTTTTAAATGAAACATTTTTTTTCCCGATTTTTTTATTTTATTTTTATTTTTATAATTTTATTTATATAAAAAGACTATAAATTTAAAAATGCGAAATAAAAAATATAAAAATTTGAATATAAAATTTAATAAGTCAAAAGCTTAAACTTGACAAAGAACACGAAAAAAAACTGATGAAAAAATGTATTATACAAATTGAGGGATGAAAAGAATCTTTTATACCTTTACATTCTTTATATCACATCCGGAAGAGGGGGAGGGGGTGGATTGAAGATAACATAACCCATAAATTATGGAAACTGATTCTCACACTTATAAATTGATTGAAACACTTAATATACAAACAGTTAAAATATTTTTATATATAATACAACTATTTAATACATATTTTAGAGTGTCTCAATCAAATATAAAAATATACAAATCAACTCTCTTAAATTATACATTCTTATCTACTACTAGCTTTTATTATTGAAAAGTTGAAATATACATCCAAACCTTATTATAGACAAAATTGATATCTATAAATCCTAAATTTTAAATTTTTCTCAAGATTCTCATGGAATTGTATTTGTGGTCATACTACTTATCTTGATTATCTATTGTAGTCGTCGTAAATTATCAAGTGCTTCTATTCCAATGATACTTCATGTTAGGTGAAGAGTTTCATAACAAAATGTATGTGGTTTTAAATTTTGCTTAAAATATGTGAGATAGATTTGTGTTGTACATATTATGAAATAATTATTTGTCGTTAAAATAAAATATTACTATGAATTAATAATTATACTAATATAACCTATACACTATGCAAAATACAAACCATTTTGATGGAGGTTTGTTGTTAAAGATTGAAGAAAAAGGAGTTATCTATATAGAGTGAATCCAAAAGCATAGCAGAGGTGACCAACTGCAAATGGCAGTGACCTGTTTTTCACATGATATGCCCATAAAAAAGGGTATCACGACCTTCCAACAAAAAGTTAAAAACAAAACAACCTATTCTTGAGTAATATTATATCTCCATGTAAAAAATATATAATATTTTAATAAAAACATTACATTATAATTTTAGCCACATGCTCAAATATCAATATATATAAAAACTTGTAACCAATGATCAAAATCCAACTTAAGCCATAATCACTTGTCAATACACTAAAGATGGGTGCAGCTCTCACCCACTAAAAATTGTTCTCTCGTTATCACTTCAACGCCACATTATCCTTCTGTACTCGTTACTCACATTCTTGTAACTCTTGTTCACCCGTTTAATTATATACGTGCTTGTAGTTGAGTTCAGTCATTGCGTAGTGAGCAAAGAAAAAAAAAGGTGGTCACGCGCGAAAAGAAACGCGTGAACTTTGGCCTTTCACGCGTAAACTTCAAGTACATTACGTCCGGTTTAACAAATATTAAATCAAAAGAAAAGGGATTTTTTTTTGTTCATCTCTATAGATACTAATTGGTTTGATTAAAAAACTTAAATAAGCTAGATAGAAAACAAGCTTTAAAAAGACACTGTTTTCTTTTATTTTTCTTGCAGTATTAATAGTGTATCTTTTTGTTGAAAGGAGTTGATGCTCAGTAGTGTAAAGGAGACAGTTCTTATTACTGCTCCCTTGAATCCCTCCCCAACATTCAAGAAAAAAAACCCACATTTACTCTCACTACACTTTTATTTAAGAAACACCAGACAAAGATTTGCAGCTAAATTTCCATCTTTCCAAAAATACCCTCCTCTCAAAACTCAAGAATTTCCACTTTTGAGGTGTCATGAGATTCAAAAACTATACTACTTTCTTGTGTAATGAAATGAGAGCAAGTGTGTCATAGTCAATTTTTACAAGTACAATTTTCTTGTTAGTACAAACATGAGGAAACATGGTTGGCAGCTTCCTTATCATCCTCTTCAGGTTTGTGTTTTCTTATGATATCTTTGTCATTCTTGAACTTAGTTTAAGGTTTATAGTATGTATATATATTTGTCATTGTTGAATTAGTATTTTGGGTTCTTGAAAACTTGCTTTTTTAGGTGCTTGAATTTGAAAACAGCAAGTTTTCCATCTATGTTAATATTTGTTTAGGTTTTTGCATAGTTTTTGGGTATCTCATTTGTTTGGTTTTTGAAATTTAGCTAATGAGTGTTTGGTTTGAGAACAATATTTTCATCTAATAACTATAAATGTCATTGTTGAATTCTTTTGGGGTTGGAAACAATGTGTTCATAAAATTGTTAAGTACTTTAGTTCTTTGATACTTTTTACTTTTAGGTGTAAAAATTTTATTACTAATATCCATTTCTTTGCTGAATTTTGTAGTTTTTTTTTTGAAAAATTTCTAGCTTCTTGGTGTTTAATTTCACAATAATATTTTCTTAAGGTTTGAAGAATTTAAGTCTTTTGAATATTTTATTTCACATCAAATTTGTGCAGGTGGTGGCTGTATCTGTGTTTCTGGCATTGGGAGTTGCTTTCTATGTGTTCTTTGCTCCTTTTGTGGGAAAGAAGAAGATGTATGAATATATTGTGATGGGAATTTACACTCCAATTGTAAGCTCTCTTTTTATCTCAATTAATTTTTATAAGTATATTTTGTAACAACTATCAAGAACCTTGGGCACTTGAGTCACTTCCAGATATCAGTCTCTTGTTCTATGTTTTTTAATTCTAACGGCATGAACGGTATTTTGGATGATTTCTACTTGCCTTTGGTCCCAAACCAACCATAGTTAATGCAAAACTGTCCATACAACACATTAACACAATAGTGACCAGGATTTAGTTTCTAACATTCTGCTTATCAACGGAGAATAAAAGTCAAATGCACGTGTTTGTGACGTTTTGGGAGTAAAGGCCTAACAATATAAAACGAGCCCCATAAAGTGTAGACTTTTGTCAGTTAGTACTTTGGAAAGTCCATAGCGTGGTCGCTAGTTTCACATTATATTTTGAATGAAACTTGAATCACTCATTTATCTTACCAGATCGTATGTGCATTCGGCCTGTATATTTGGTGTGCTGGAGCTGATCCAGCGGACACAGGGGTTTTCAAGTCTAGAAAGTATCGTGAAACAATGGAAAGGGATGTTAGAAAAGAAGGTTCAAAAATTGGTGACGAATCGGCATCATCAATTCAAGATGCAAATGCTCCCAGTAATGACAGGAAGAGTACAGATTCAAGAACGAAAGATAACAAATCCAAAAGCAAAAGAGACGTGTCAACGCCGTCCTGTTCTAAGACTATTTTGGCTCTGCTTCCTTGTGCTGTCATGTGCCACTGCACGAATCAAGATGAAGAGTCGTCTGAACTTCAAACAAGTGAAGATGGCATGTTCTACTGCAATCTGTGTGAAGTTGAGGTGTGTTCTTGATCATTGAGGTCATTTGAACCAGTTTTAGGATTTAAACTTTGATATGATTTGTTATAAAAATTTTGAAAGACATTGCACAAGTAATTCAAACTTTTTTATACTGCTTGATGCTAAGAAATGGCTAATAAAACACTTGCAACAGAATACATACCTGTTTAGAACTTCAGAAGTTATAAAGTTGACCTGCAAAGTCAAAGAAGTGAAACGATATTCTTTAATCAGAATCTAGCATATTGAAAATTCTACATGGTGGTTTTCTTGCAGGTTTTCAAGTACAGCAAGCACTGTAGAGTCTGTGACAAATGTGTTGATCGATTTGACCACCATTGCAGGGTATACATAAATTGGGATCATGTCAACACTATTCCTACCTTTTGTTTACTACAGCATATCTAATGTCTTAATTGTCTTGTAGTGGCTCAATAACTGTATCGGCAAAAAGAACTACAAAAAGTTCTTCACCCTTATGGTCTCCGCCCTTCTCCTGGTAAGGCCAAACATGCATTGTTTAGTGGTCTTGACCTTTAAGCCAAGATTCCCACATCTAACATGGTTTTTATGACATTTGACTTTGAGAAATGAAGCTTATACTTCAATGGTCAACCGGGTTCGTCGTATTGATAAGCTGTGCCCTCGATCACAAACGATACACAGCTGAAGTAGCTTCGAAGTTAGGAAGCAGTTTCACATTAGCACCCTATGTTACAGTCGTGGTTTGTACTCCGCTTCTTTGAATTTAAATTCAGTATATCTCTTTTCATATTGAACCTTCGAGGTATAACCAAATACTAGTCCAAATCTGACAGGCACTTTGCACAATTTTGGCATTAATCGCAACGCTACCACTCATTCAGCTCTTCTTCTTTCACGTTCTTCTCATAAAGAAGGTTAGCTTGCTATCTACCATTTTGTTCTATCGTTTGAATCATTTCATTGTCATGATTAGACCATTTTATATGATGACAGGGAATTAGCACATATGATTATATCATAGCATTAAGGGAACAGGAGCAACTAGGATATGGGGCCCCACAAAGTCCTCAAATGTCACCAGGTAGCTCGCGTACGGGTTTCAGCAGTGCCAGCTCCTTCAATACTTTCCGTCAAGGAGCTTGGTGTACGCCTCCACGGCTGTTTGTTGAAGATCAGGTAACCTATTTTATTGATTTAATCTATCTTTTCTTTATTGGATAATGGTGTTTCTTATGTTTGATGGATTTCGTTACAGTATGATGTAGTTCCACCAGAGACAAGCTCTGTTAGTTCATATGGGAAGAAGACTCAGGATGATCCTATCAAGAAAAAGAATTCAGCAGCTGTGAAGATCAGTCCATGGACCTTAGCTCGTTTAAATGCAGAAGAGGTCTCAAAAGCAGCTGCAGAGGCACGGAAAAGGTCCAAGATCCTGCAGCCGGTGTCAAGAAAAGAAGCCGGGCAGATGGGTTCAAACCGAATCGAGAGAGACATGAGCTTTGGAAAAAGTGACCGCCATATAGGAAGCAGCCACCGGATCCGTCTTCCAGAGAGCAAAAATTCTAGCAAACATTGGAATGATATACCGACAGATGGGAATTTGTCAAGGAATTTGTCAAGTTTGGTACCTTTAAATCTTGAAGCTCGTAGCGTCTTCAGAGCTATGTCAAACTCTACTGGCATTGTGGGTTCATCTCCGGATAGTAGCTTAGCCTCCCCTGATATTCAACCGTTTATGGGTCCTTCAGGAGCAGATAATACTAGAATGCATACGGACGCTGTGGTATCTAGCAGACATGAAAAACAAAGAATCATATCGCTGACAGGTTCCGTGAGTGATGGATATGATGCATCTGGTGGGGAAGATAGTGACAGGGTCCCTTCGCGGTTGGGGCAAAGGTCTGGGAACTCTAGTGCACGCCTCTTTGATGCTGATGAGAATGACAGAATAGCTAGACTGAAAATGCCTTCTACCTCAAAAATTAGCTACCCAAATGATAGAAAGATTTAAATCAATGGGTCTTTTCTTTTACTGATTTGTTAGTGGGGGTTGGGCATCAAGTCTCTATTTATATTCACCTGGCCACCTAGGCATGATTTTCTCACGATTTTTTGATTTCTTGACCTGGGAGTCAGGAAGAAAATCGACCAATCCACAGGAAAAATCAAATTCTTGAACCCATGGTTTTGTAAGCTGGTTTAATATCCGTGTAAAGAACATTCGATTTTAAGGACGGGAAAGACATGAAAATGTGCAGCCTGTGAGATTAAATCGGAAAATGACCGAAATGTAACAGACATTGTGCGCTTGTTTTTTTAATGTCGGAACAAAATGAGCATGGCTCAACATCTAATATATAAGCTCCATGAGTTGTGTCTGATCAAAATATGTCCGGGCATGGTAATCATATAAATATACATATACCTAATAGGAATAAGATAACCGAAGGATTCACGAGCTCAACTAGCTGAGCTTCAGTCGAACATCTATTTCGGTAGTTTGAATCTGACTTCCTGACTTAAACCAACTCAATTTTGTGTATTTACTAATTCAATGTCAAGTAGCTAACTAGTTGACTTGACTCTAAGGTGCAAGTGAGTCGAATCGAGCTCGATATGATTGAAGCTCGGCACGAGGAATATTTGAGTTTGGTTTGAGCTCGATTAAAAAGATTAATTAATTTTTTGAGAAGTTTTATTTTTACTTATTGTATTTCAAAATTCAAACATATGTTTACTTACTAGCTCGAAAAACCCGATCACAACTCGAGAAAAGCCCTGATAATAGGCATACGTATGAATTTGAAGCTAGACAACAACTTGAGCCGATCATTAATAAACTCAAAGTTGGCTTGTATTGTTGTTTGTGTTATGAGCTTGAGCTCCAGCTCAAATCTCGATAGAATTTGACTAAAACTAGCTCGAGTTCGAGTTACTCACCAAAGCTCCACTAGAATATTGCACCCCAACTCAAATTGATACTTTCCACCCAATACTTTCGGTCAAATAGCGAATTGCTCAGTAACCAAAATGTAATAGGTTTAAGTCTCGCTTAAGACATTTGTCATATCTCATATATATAATGAAATAGATGGTATACAAGAACAACAATATCAATAGCAACAACAACAACATACCCAATCCCGTCGAGGCGTGGTATGGGGGAAGTAGAATGTAGAAAGATCCTACCCTTATCTCAGGATAAACCCGAAAGTAAGGAGACTTTCGGCAAGTGAACGTGTGCAGGCGTCCTCAGGTATTAGTGCATGCGTGATTGTGTGCAATAACAAGATAAAGAAATCAATAAAGACATAGGGCGAAAAACAAGCATGCAAACATACAAAGCTATAGACAAAACTGCAGCAAAATATCTAAATAGGATAAATGCAAAAACACATAAAAGCATACGCCGAATGAGAATACAATATATATAATAAAGAAAGCCCAAAAGAGACAATTGAGGAACATAAGCATAAGCATAAAAGTATAAAAACACACAAAGGTGAAGGGCCTAAAAGCCTAAAAGGAACTATCTATGAAACTCTAACCTAAAAGGAGTGGCAAGACTACTAAGGGTCGCGTATAAAGGCTAAACGCAAATACTACCTAAAAAACCACAAACAACCTTAGCTCGTCTAACCGCCTATTCTAATTTTACCTATCCACGCGCTCACGCCGTCGGAGGCCACGTCCGAACAAAGCAAGTTCTTCGCCGTATTCTCATTTTATACATTCTCTCACCTAAGTTTTGATCTACTCCTTCTCTTCAAATAATCGACTATCAAAGTTTCAACTCTCTTTACTGACACCGTTTGCGATCTCCTTCTAACATGTCCAAACCATTTCAAACGTGATTTCCCCCAATCTTGTGAATTATAACGAAACAGGTGATATAAAGGTAAAAAAGTTGTGCTAACAAAATTTCCATGCTATGCTGTTTCACTAGACAACAAATGACGGTTACACCTACCTATCATTCCACGTAGACACCCCCACTGACAAAAACATATCCATACCACTTTACCAAATCATCAATAAAAAAAACACCATCATACCTCAATCAAAACAAAAAAAAAACCACCGTAACACCATCATCCAAACACCCACCATGTCAACCCCACCACCACACAGCCTCAACCTTCACGACATCCTAACCCAGTCAACGCACACTCCCGCCACTTCTTAGCCTTATCAGTCCTCTTCATCCTCCCCCTCTCATTCACCCTCAGTCAACGCAAATAGTCAACTATTTATGGAACTCTAACCTAAAACGCAAGTGGCAAGACAACTAAGAGTCGCGTATAAAGGCTAAACGCAAATACTACCTAAAAAACCGCAAATAACCTTAGCTCGTCCAACCGCCTATTCTAAGTTTACCTCTCCACGCGTTCATATCAGAGGTCATGTCCTCAAACAAAAAAAGCTCTTTTATATTCTGCTTAAGTCTATTTTCCCATCTAGGTTTTGGTCTACACTTTCTCCTTAAATCATCGAGTATCAAAGTTTTAACTTTCTTTACTGACGCTGTTTGTAATCTCTTCTTGACATGTCCAAACGATCGTCGTTCCCTTAATCCCTTATCTTGTGAATTATAGAATGAAATAGGTGATATAAAGGTAAAAAAGTTGTCATGCTATTTTTTTTGGACAAGTCATAAGCAACCCTTTTATTTTACAAAGGGCAATTTTTATTTATTTTTTTTTTTTTTTTTTTTTATATAAAAAAAATAAAGAGTAAATTGCAAAAGCGTCCTTAAAGTTTGGTAAATTGCAAGTTTAATCTCAAAAGTTTAGAAAGTCAAGGATCGTCCATGCGAAACTTTTGGGGAAAATCATCCCCGACCAACAACAAACGACTAAAATGCTCTTTCTAAACGTTTGGGACGAAACTTGCAATTTACCAAACTTTAAGGACGATTTTGCAATTTACTCAAAAATAAATGTGCACGAACAAAAATATAAAGTTTAATAAGTTAAACGCTTAAACCGCTGTAAATACGAACAAAACCGACAAAGAATCGTACAGATCGCAAACAAAGAGGGACAAAAAGACATCTTTGACCAAAACTCTCCTTATATCCACTGCTCTAAAAGGCCATGAGCGTGAGGCTTGGTACGCACCACGCCATCTTACGCCATACGTTAGAACTCGATATATATGAATTATGATATAAATACAGAGGACCTATTCTTTGTGAAGTGGTCTATGAACCACCTTGGATTTAAAAATTATTTTAGAAGCGATATAGGATTTTTTAGGACCTACCTTAAAATTACTCTAACCACCTTGGATTGAAAATTTAAAAGATTAAAGAATGAAAACAAATAAAAAGATGTTAGGTCGGAGATCGGACATATTCGTCGGAATTAATCAAGAAGAAGAAGATACAGGGTAGGGTTAAAGTTTTCTTCTGACTAGCAATTTACCTTAGTGTGGAAATAGCAATTTAAATTTTAGGGTTACTTTGTTTTGGAAATAGCAGTTTTAGTTGGGGTATAGTCTTTTAGTCTTTTTTAAGTCAAACATGTGAATATATCATATATGTGTTGCACTTTTATTGGTCAATATTTTTCCTGTAGGAATTAAGTATTCCATTTTTTAGTATATTGTAGTGTACTGTTAATATAATACGTTGTATATCAACATTTACAGACGCTGGTAAAAGATTCATGTTTTAAAAACGTTAGTAAAAGATTCATGTTTTAACATTCAATCGAAATAGTACATGACATGACATGTTTTTTTTTCTTTAGTTAGTTATGTACGTTATGTTTTACCCGACAAGACATAATATAACCCGACCCGTTGACCAGTTGACTTTTTGACCCCGTTTAGTTTGACGTCTCGATTAAGTAAAGGAACCACCTTAAGTTATATGTTAGGTCCGCCACTGTATAAATATATAAATATTTTCATACTTTGTGCCGTCTTATATCACGTCTTATAAACGCAAAAACTTCGGTTTGCTTGGTTATACCGTCACAACAATTCTCGCACTATTTATAAACTTTCATGATGAGGAGGTTCGTATAGTACCATGCTATGCTTTTTAGACTTGACCCAGGATGGACGGTGATGGATAATGAGCCGGTCACTTTCACTAGACACAACGACGGTTACACCTACCCATCATTCCACGTAGACACACCCACTCACAAAACTATATCCATACCATACCAAATCATCAATCCCACATACACACAAAAGAAAACACGATACCTCAATCAAACAAACAAAATAGTTTAAGCCCACTAATTAAAAAATTAAAACCCGTACACCATCATCCAACCACCACAAACCACCATGTCAACCCCACCACCACACACTCACACTCTCAACCTTCACGGCATCCTAACCCAGTCAACCCAAATAGTCAACGCACACTCCCGCCACTTCTTAGCCTTATCAGTCCTCTTCATCCTCCCCCTCTCATTCACCCTCATCATCTCCCCCACTCTCCTCCTTAATAACCCCTAACCCAAAACGACATCGTTTCATCTCAGTTCTTCACCCTTCCCCAAACCCAATCCCAATCCCAATCCCAATTCACCCAAACACTCCCAATCATCATCTTCACTTTATTCATTCTCACTTTCTTCTTATCCGCCACAGCGACAATCACCTACAGCACGTTCCATGGGTTCTACGGTAGACCCGTTAAGTTTTTACCCGCGGTTAAATCGTTGTTTTTCACTTTTTTACCGCTTCTTTTTACCGTACTTGCTGCTATGTTAATTTTGTTTCTAATATGTTTTACTTTTATACTCTTTGCTATTGTGTTTGTTGAATTAGGTCAGAATCTAGGGTTTGTAATTGAATTTGGTTCGATATCCTTTATCGTTATTGTTACTGTGTTTGGTGTGACACTAGGGGTGTTTTTGATGTGTTTTTATGTGAATTGGTGTTTGGCTAGTGTGATTGTTGTTACGGATTCGAAATGGGGGTTTTCGCCGTTATGGCGGAGTGCGTATTTGGTTAAAGGGATGAGATTAGTGTCGTTGCGATTAGTTTTGGTGTTTGGGGGTTTGGTTGGGGTTTGGATGTGGATTTGTTCGAGTAATGTTTTGCGTTATGATGATGATGTGGATGGATGGAAGAGTTGGGGGTTTGTGGTGCAGGTGGTGATTGGGACGAGTGTTTTGACCTTGTTTTTGGTTTATAAGATTGCTGCCGATACTGTGTTGTATATGTATTGTAAGGCGTTACATGGGGAGTTGGCAATTGAGATTGCGGAGGAGTTTGCGAGGGAGTATGTTAGTTTGCCTTTTGATGACGAGAAGGTGCCTCATGTTGTGACGGTTTATGCGGGGTGAAGCGTTGAGATTAGAAAAGTTGTTTGTTTTTAAATGGTTCTTAGAGTAACTGTGTTTGTAAAGTATATTTGATTTTCAGATATGACTATGTCTTTCCATTTACAGCTTCATATTGGGGATGACAGTAACTGTATCTTTCAATGTTGTATATAATGGTTTTGCTCATGTAAATTAGTGCTTCTCTGTGCTGTACTTGAAATTTTGTTATGATTGCTACAAGTGCTGTTATGATTGCTACGAGTGCCGCTAACATATGATACCCCTCAACAGGCCAAAGTTTTTTAAGGCATACATCCTATTATGATTCAGTTTTGAAGATGCTTGACTTGATTTTGGCATTACCTCACTTGTTATGCATGTAGAGGTTTGAATATAAGTATATGTTTATGGATGGAGCTTCTTGGTTCACCATACTTAGAGGTGCACAAACTGGTTTTTGGTCCCAACCGGTTCGGTTTTAAAACCGGATTGGATCGAGTCAAAAAGTCAACAAACCGGTTTTGGGAGAGAAAATGCGGATCCGGTGCAAATCGGTGTACATCAAACCGGTTCGTAAATTGGTTTTAATGGATCCGTTTATTTATTTATTTATTTTATTATTATTATTTTCTTTAACTTTTTGGTGAAAATACTCCACAGTGGGCTGGCAAGGGGCCAAGGGGGCTGTTGTTTAATGTTTTAGGCAAGGTTTGTATTTAGGTTTTGAATTTAGAAAGAAAATTGAACGAAAGGAGCTAACCAAACAATTCCAGTGATCTGGGGGGTTTCTATTAGTAGAAAGAAAATTCACACAAATCGTAGTTTGACCAAATCGACAGGTTTTTATTCGTCTCTTTGTAGCCACAACCGTAAGATTGGTTGGCGAATCCCCTACGCTACGGAAGATTGAGATTTTGCCCACATATCTGATGCCTTGCGTTTTTTAGAGTGTTTTTATGTTTTTGAGAGTGTGATTTACCCTCAACACTCAACCCCCTGATATACTAGTAATGTCATTTTGGTAATTAAAGAAAAAAAGGGTCAAACACACAAAAAAAGGTCGTATGACCGTTGGCAACTGGCATACAAAAATCGGTTTTTTGAACAGGTCCGGTTTAAACCGGTTTCAAACCGGTCGAGAGAGAAAAATGCAAACCGGTTTACAAACCGGCGGTTTTGTTCTACTAAAATCGGTTTTTCCTAAACCGCTTTTTTGGAAAACCGATTTTCCCTAAACCAATTTTTAGGAAAATCGGGTTTCGATTTTCTAAGCGGATCGGATCAATTTTCAGTTTTTTGGTTCAAGTCTTGCCATACTTGGGGCTCATCAATTTTTTTCCCCTTAAAGGCAACATCTACACTACATATGAATATATGATGTCTTTTTCAAATGTTTTTAGGTCACCATTCTATCACATAACAACATATATCTTAGAGAGAGAAAGTAGTAGAGAGAGTGAAACGATCTTAATTATGATTAAGGAATGATTATTTCATTAAGAACCAACACCCTCTCCCTTCAAAGGAGGGGGTATTTATAGTGTTTACATGATAATGGTGTTTACCCTAGGTTCTAGAAGAACCTTTCATTACGGCTCATGGGCTTACTACATGAGCCGGATATTTAATTACAAACAATTATAAACAATAATATCTAACGACCTATTACAAATGTAATGACCGACACTTCATAATAATAACGTATTCCTAACAATCCCCCCTAAGGGTTGGTCATCATTTGTTGTCTTGCTTTGGTCGTTTGACGTCTTGAACTTCTTTGGCGTTCTTTGCTTGTGACGTCTTTGAGTCTTTGCATCTTTGTTCTTTGTTCTTCTTGTTGTAATCAGTTATGAGGTCTGCCTTTTATCAACATCTGTGTTCCTGGTGCTTTTACGTCTTTTCTAACATGCCCATACTTCTTGTGAAGTTTGTGATTCATACATGTGAGACTCGCATTCTTTAGCTTTGATCTTTGACTTGTGACTTTACAGATTTTATGACTTTGAAGTAGAATCTTTCTGAACTTTTCTTTTGCTTAGATCTTTGATGAGGGTGTCTTTCTAATATATGTATGAGCATGTGGAAATGAGATGTTGATGGAAATGATGGTGGTGATGGTCTGTGGTGGAACTCTTGGTCTTTGTGAGTACCTGCATTAAAACAATTAGCAATAAAATTTCCGACGTAAGAGTTCGGATATTTTGTACAAGTACATCCCAGTTCGCTGGCACGATATTTGACGAATCTCAGAACGGATACTCACTGGCATTTCCCCGTACTCAATATCTTCACTCTATCGTTGTGAGCCGCTGGAGTATACATAGATATCACTCCATGATTGTAGACCGTTTGAAACCACCGTGAACACTAAGCGTAACCCACAAGGGATTACCGAAGTGATCTGCTGTCAAGTCTGTTTGATGTTGACCATGGCAGGAGTTTCCATTCAATCACTAAGGATCACATTATGTAAATCCTCTCATAAATATTCTGGCAGATTGCTAGGATCTGGGTAGGACTCTAAGATTTACATCTCGTGTTTTTAATGTTGAACAACGAGTGTAGAAATATTAAGTGTTCCTAAGAGATCTTTCGATGAATCTCATGGCTCTAGACTCGATTAGTGCATTTTGTTTTAGTAGTCGAAGACTGGAGTGGGTTTCCTGTTTCAATATCAACACATCTCGTAGTGAGAGGTTGATAGATTATGCAGGGTTCCCCGTGAGAATGAAACAAATCCTTTTAAGAGGACTTGAGTGGCTAGAAGGTTAGTGCATTGCGTCACTAGGTCCATGACGACTTTGTTAATACAAATAAACCGTACAAACGTTTATTCATATTTAGCGATCTCGTTGTGTTTTGTTGATAACAAATATAAAGTTATCATAAATAAATTATAAGAATACATGTTATTTTTGTAAAGTATATACATTTGGTCATTCACATAAAATGTTGTAATAATTCATTTGTTATAATAGTTTATGTAGTAGCATGGGTAACATCCAAGACCCATGACCAATACCCATGGAG
This sequence comes from Chrysanthemum lavandulifolium, assembly GCA_022545495.1. NCBI lineage: Eukaryota > Viridiplantae > Streptophyta > Magnoliopsida > Asterales > Asteraceae > Chrysanthemum > Chrysanthemum lavandulifolium. The sequence continues at coordinate 106,772,481 of CM040246.1, forward strand.
CTAATCCATAACCCATGACCCATTGCATGACATCATGCATGAAATCATGTTGGGTATTATCCATGACCCATGACCCAATGTCCATAACCCATGACCCAAGACCCATGCCCCATTGTCTAGATACATTGTATCTTATTGGGTACCCATGGCTCATACCCATAACCCATAACCCGGTTTGCAACCCAAAATCCAGACTGTTATAACCCAGTTTTCCGAATCCCTAGGATTGCACTGGACGGATCCCCCAAGTGAGGGATCCGCAGGAACCGGGCTACAGTAAGCTTTTGTGCCTATAAATAGTGAGCCATTTTTTAATTGTAACTCACCCTTCTTCTTACAACTCTCTCATATATTATCTCACTCTTCTAACCTCTGATCACTTGATCAAATTAGTAGTTCTTCTTTCTTTTCTTGTGATTCTCATATAGGTCCTTCTCAAAGGCGAGATCACGATACACTACAAGTCATTCAAGCAAAGGGTCCTTGATTGATTTGTTCATCCACAAGATTTCTGTAGCAAGATCTTGTATTGTTGGTTTGGTCCGCCGTGCTAAGGACTTGGTATTTAGCTTTGTACCGGAAAAAGTGTAAGCGACGTTGTGAGGCTTCTCCGCCGTGTTGAAGGAGCTTGTTAACATAGTGCTTGAACTCTCGAGTGTGGAACTCGGGGAGTGGAGTAGGGCAAGGAAGGTGTCCTTGTAGCCGAACCACTATAAGTCACTTGTATCGCTACTCTCTATCCTTTACTTTACTTGATTTCATTATTTACTTTACTTATTGCTTTATATTATCTATCCATCCACACGAATTCACATAAGATCTAATCTAAATCTTTTAAACTTAAATTAAAATCGGCAAAACTATTCAACCCCCCCTTCATATTTTCCACAATTGGCATCAAGAGCAAGGTTTACAAAAGTTTTAAAGTAAACTGTATTTTAAAAACTTTTCAATCACAATGAGTTTTGAAAATTATAACGAAGTGCAATCTATGCAACAACCTCCACTACTTGAAACTAATGGTTTTATTTATTCGAAAAATAGGTTTGAAACTTATGTGAAATCAAAAGATATTGATCCTTGGTATATTATTGTTGAAGGTGATTTTCAAGCTACTTCAAAAGATGATAAAACCGGCAACGAAGTAAACATCTCTCATGATCGTCTCACCGACGACCAAAAGAAAAAGCTTTCCAAAAATAGTGTGGCAAAAATGGTTTTATACAATGCCTTACCTAAAAAGGAATTTGAAAGAATTTCTTTGCTTAAAACCTCTAAAAAATTTGGAATTCTTTAGTTGTAACACACCAAGGAAATCAACAAGTTAAAAATAACAAAATTGATTTATTTGTTCAATAATATGAACAATTTTCAATATCGGATGAGGATAGTATAGATAATTCTTTTGCTAACTTTAATACTATTATTACCTTTTTGCAAGCACTTGATGAGTCTTTTTCTAGTCGTAATCATGTCAGGAGATTTCTTAGGGCGCTTCCATCAAAGTGGAGACCGAAGGTGACGACCATCGAAGAATCCAAAGACTTATGAATCCTCACTCTAGATGAACTCATAGGCAACCTAAAAGTCTATGAGCTCGTCCGCGCTAAAGACTCCGAAGCCTCAAAAGAAAAGAAAGAGAAGCACAAATCTCTTGCCCTAAAAGCGAAGAAGGTCTCAAGCGATGAAGAAACCTCATCTTTGGAAAGTGATGATGAAGAGTATGCAATGGCAGTACGGGATTTCAAGAAATTCTTTCGGAGAAAAGGGAGATATGTCAAGCAACCATATGACGACAAGAAGAGGTTCCGAAACAGCAAAGACGACAAGAAAGTAAAGGACGAACGCACATGTTTTAAATTAGTGAGTGTCCCAAACGTGACGAACAAAAGGCGCTCGTAAGTGGTTCATGGGGAATAAGTGAGGAGGAGAACGAAGAAATTTGTCTCATGGCAAAAGAATCAAACGAGGTATGTCCCAAATATCTAATTTATTGTAGCTCATTATTAGATGATGAATCATTACATCGTAAATATGATAAACTTTGCAAAATTAGTCTAAAAGTAATTAACAAAAATAAGATTTTGAAAAACAAAATTGAACGTTTAGAAAAGGAAGTTCTTGAGCTAAAAGATAAATTAAAACGTTTATAAAAGGGAAAGGAAGTAGATAATGAATGTGAGCTTTGTGTTCAACTTCAAACATTAGTTGATCATCTTTATTCCGAGATTGCTAGAATAAGTACTAATACTCTTGATAAAATACTTGATAGTGTTAAAACGGGAAATAATCAAAAGGGTTTAGGTGTTCAGGAACACATTGTGTCAACTAGTGAGATTAAAGAAACACAATTCGTTAAAGCAATTGAAAAACATGCTACTGTAGTCATGGATCCCATGGATCCTTTGAAAAAGGATCCGTCTAGTGTAAAGCCAGGGATCCGTAGGTCTGTACCAATAAACAGTAGAAATAATGCAACTACATCATCTAGAACCGACTTTGTAATTCTTAACAAGAAAAACCAACCCATGTTACTGTTAGAAATGTCAAACAATCACCTCCACTAAAATAAAATCAAGGTTTTATGAAAAAAAGGTCCATCGTTTTCTAAACCAAACACATTTATAAGAAGACCAAATAATGTTTATCCGAAAAGTAACCATCATCAAATGGGATGGAATCCTAATGCACAAGACGGTTTTTCATTTCAAAACTTTACACCTTGGAATGCTTTTTCACGTTTTTCATTTATGCCTCACATGAATGAAATGTATAACAACAATGGACCTATGAACAAATGGGGACCAAAATTTTGAGTTAATTGTTTTCTTAGGTGTGCCTAAAAGCTGACTTAAATCTAGATGAATGGATCAAGGATAGCGGGTGCACAAGGCTTATGACCGGTAAAAAGATTTGTTTTCCACATACGAATCCTTCAATGGAGGAAATGTGGCGTTTGGAAATAGCAAGAGCAAAATCATCGATAAAGGTACAATCTCTCACAAATCCTTAACCATTAATGATGTTTGTCATGTAGAAAACCTAAACTTCAATCTACTAAGTATAGGACAAATTTGTGATAAAAAGTGCAACGTACTTTTTAGTGAAACTGGTAGTAAAATATTCAAAAATGTTATTACTATAGGTAGAGGCATTAGAAAACATGGAGTCTATGTCATTAAAATCGGAAATGAACCAAAATACAAACTTTGTCTTACCTCTATGGATGATACTTCGACCCTATGGCATCGAAGATTAGGTCACGCCAATATGCGACTTCTTCAATCGCTATCATCAAAAGAACTAGTAAGAGACCTACCCAAATTAAAATACGAACATCATTTGGTTCAAAACCTTTTCATTTAACTTTCCAATAACCTTTTCTATCGCTATCATCAAGTACATGCTAGTCATAAAGCTAACAATATGGTTTCTACAACTAAGTGTCTAGAATTACTACATATGGATTTATTTGGTTCATCCGCTATTCAAAGTTACGGAGGTAACTTCTATACTTTGGTTATAGTAGATGATTACTCTAGGTATACATAGAGTAAATTTTTAAAGAATAAAAATGAAACGTTCAATTACTTTGAAATATTAAGTAAGAAAATCCAAAGACAACTAGGAAATCCTATTGTGTCAATTAGAATGGATCATGGTAGGGAATTTGATAATGAATTGCAATTTGGAGCTTTTTGTGATGCTAATGGTATTACTCACAATTTCTCGGCTCCTTGCACTCCACAATCAAATGGGGTAGTCGAAATGAAAAATAGAACCCTACAAGAAATGAGTCGCACTATGATTAATGAGCAATCAATTACTCAAAATTTTTGGTGCAATGCCGTCGACACATCAACTTATATACTAAAACGAGTCCTAATTAGACCATTTTTAGAAAAACTCCATACGAGTTGCTGCGAGGCAAAAAGCCTACGTTAGAACACTTTAGAGTCTTTGGTAGTAAATGTTTCTTACTTAATACTAAAGATTATCTAACAAAATTTGATCCTAAATCAACCGAAGGTATCTTCTTAGGATACTCACCTAATAGTAAAGCATACGTAATACTAAATAAAGAAACCATGAAGGTTGAAGAATCTTTAAACGTAAAATTTGTTGAAAGTCCACCTAAAGGGCTTGGATGGTCTAGACACCGAGTTTATGACTATGAAGGATGACTTTCGGAGGTCATCAATACGCTTAGCGGTGAATTTAAGCGTGAAATCAATGGCCTAAAGAGTTGTTCGTAGGCAAAATATCCAACATTGAAAAGACCATCGAAGACTTGCAAGCCGATGTAGTGTTATGCAAGCGATCCATGGCGAATGGAGGTGGCAATGGTGGTAATAATGCTCAAGATCGATGTTCCAAAACCATCACCGTTCGGTGGAAGCGAGAAGCTAGAGGCGGTTGATGATTTCTTATGGGAGATGGAGCAATACTTGGGGCGTCAACATTACGGATGATGACACCAAGATCAAGATGGCGACCCGATACTTGAAGGATACCGCGGCGTTATGGTGGAGACGTCGATATGGAGATATCGGCGAGTGCGTGTACTATCGATACTTGGGCTGATTTTGTTATGGAACTTAAGAGGCAATTTTATCCGAGAATGCTAAGAACGAAGCAAAGAGTCGGCCGTAAACTTAAGCATTCGAACGATCCGGATTATGTTAAGGAATTTACTACACTAACCTTGGAGATTCGGACCTTTCGAACAAGACTCTCTTTTATTTCCTCGATGGTTTACAAGGATGGGCTAAGGCGGAGCTAGAGAGACGTGGGTTCAAGACCTCGCTTCGGCTATCGCCCATGCCGAGGGCTTGATCGAATTTAGTTCGAGAAGGAAACGTCTAAGTCGAAGGATCGAAAGGTGAGCCACGATAAAGGTGGGGAGAAAGTCGCTCAAGCAAAGCCCGACAATACACGTAAACCACCCACCGGAAAGAACAAGGAAATAAAGGCGGCCTTCAAGAGTGGTGGATGCTTCGTATGTGATGGACCTCATAGAGCTCGAGATTGCCCCAAGAAAGCAAGCCTTAATGGAATGATGGCTCATGACGACGAAGGCCCAGTGATGGCGGATGCATGAGCTCGATGAGGATCTTGAATGCAATCAAGGCCAAGGCGGAGGTACCGAAAGTTGTAGGGAAAGGATTGCAATTTACGGAAGCAACCATCAATGGGACCAAGGCACGTGCTTTAGTAGATTCCGGTGCCACTCATAATTTCGTGTCGGTTGATGAAGCCAAACGGCTGGGATTAGCACTACGAAAGGGAGTGGAGCGTTCAAGCTTAAGAACTCGAAGGCCAAGCCTATGGAAGGAGTGGCCAAGGATGTTCGAGCCAAGATTGGAGAATGGGAAGGGGCTGTTGACTTGTCGGTGGTCCCGATGGATGATTTCGATGTGGTTCTTGGGTTAGAGTTCCTCGATAAGGTACGAGCTTTCCCTATGCCATTTGCTAATTCTTTATGTATCCTAGACGGTGGAAAGACTTGCATAGTTAGCACGGAGCGGGATTCTAAGTGTGGAGCAAAGACCCTTTCGGCCATGCAATTCAAGAAAGGGTACAACAAAAGCGAGCCTTGCTATTTGGTTGTAACAAGGCTAGAAACGGATGGCGAGTCGGGCAAAGTAGAGGTACCGAAAGAGATCGAGCGGTACTTGAAGAGTTCAAGGGCGTGATGCCCAAGGAGTTACCCGAAGCTACCACTAGGAGGAGGTGGATCATACCATCGAGCTAGAACCGGGTTCTAAGCCACCCGCCAAAGCCCCTACCGAATGCCACCACCCGAGTTGGAGGAGTTGCGAAAACAACTTAAGGATCTGTTGGATGCGGGCTATGTTCGACCCTCGAAAGCCCCGTATGGTGCGCCGTGCTATTTCAAAGGAAGAAGGACGGATCCTTACGGATGTGCATAGACTACCGGGCACTTAACAAGGTAACGATTAAGAACAAGTACCCTATTCCTCTTATTGTGGATTTGTTTGATCAACTTGGAAAGGCGAGATACTTTTCAAGTTAGACTTGAGATCGGGTACTATCAAGTACGGATAGCGGAGGAGACGAGGCTAAGACGACGTGTGTCACAAGGTATGGATCTTACGAGTTCTTAGTCATGCCATTTGGCTTAACAAATGCTCCCGCTACTTTTTGCACCCTTATGAATAAGTTATTTCACCCGTTCCTTGATAAATTTGTGGTGGTATACTTGGACGATATTGTTGTTTATAGTCATACCTTGGAGGAGCATGTCTTGCATTTGAAACAGGTGTTCCAAGTGTTGCGAGACAATGAACTTTATGTGAAGTTGGAGAAATGCTCTTTCGCCCAAGACGAAGTCGAGTTCTTGGGACACAAGATCAAAGACGGTGGATTGATGATGGACGGTGCAAAGGTAAAAGCTATCCAAGAGTGGGAACCGCCAACCAAAGTGACGGAGTTACGATATTTTCTTGGTTTGGTGAACTATTATCGACGGTTCATCAGGGGATACTCGGCAATAGCATCCCCCTTGACGGACCTATTGAAGAAGAACAAAGCTTGGACATGGGACGAAAAGTGCCAAGCGGCGTTTGAGAGTTTGAAGAAGGCGGTTATGGAGGAACCGGTGTTGAGACTACCGGATGTAACCGTGCCTTTCGAGTTACATACGGATGCATCGGACTTTGCTATTGGAGGAGTTCTAATGCAAGAAGGACACCCGATCGCATTCGAGAGTCGGAAGTTAAATGAAACGGAGAGGAAGTACACCGTGCAAGAGAAAGAAATGACGGCGATCATCCATTGCTTACGGACTTGGAGGCATTATTTGTTGGGTTCGAGATTCGTAATCAAGACGGACAATGTTGCTACGAGTTATTTTCAAACCCAAAAAGTTAAGTCCGAAGGAAGCTCGGTGGCAAGACTTCCCTAGCCGAGTTCGACTATCACTTGGAGTACAAGCCGGGAAGGCTAATGTGGTAGCCGATGCATTAAGTCGCAGGCGGAGTTTGCGGCTATCACCCAGCGCAATTCTTCCTCCAAGACCGAATCAGGAAGGATTGGAACATGATCCTTTTGCCAAGCTCGTGGCCCTAGCAAGAGAAGGAAAGACTCGGAGATTTTGGCTTAAAGGAGACATGTTGTTCACCAAAGGAGACCGGCTTACGTGCCTAAGTGGGGTGATCTTAGACGGTTAATCTTGAAAGAGTGTCATGATTCAAAGTGGGCGGTCATCCGAGGATCAAGAGGGCGTTGGCATTGGTCGAAGACACTTATTATTGGCCAAGGATGGAGGGCGATGTAGAGACATTCGTATGACGTGCCTTATTTGCCAACAAGACAAGATAGAGCAAAAGAAGTCCGGAGGACTGTTGGAGCCTCTACCAACGCCCAAGGGACCATGGGAAAGCGTTTCCATGGACTTCATCACATGCTTGCCGAAGTCGGACGGATATGGGAGTATTATTGTGGTGGTCGATCGATTCTCGAAGTATGGAACTTTCATTGCCGCACCACCCGATGTTACCGCGGAAGAAACGGCTAAGCTTTTCTTTAAGAATGTAGTGAAGTATTGGGGAGTGCCACATGTGATCGTTAGTGATCGAGATCCAAGATTCACGGGGCGCTTTTGGACGGAGTTGTTCAAGATCATGGGAACGGATTTGAACTTCTCTACGAGTTTCCATCCCCAAACGGACGGGCAAACGGAGAGGGTGAACGCACTATTGGAGCTCTATCTTCGGCACTATGTGAGTGCCAACCAACACGATTGGGCTAAACTCCTTGACGTTGCTAAATTCTCGTACAACATGCAAAGGTGAAGCCACGAGGAAGAGTCCTTTGAGTTGGTCACGGGCGCCAACCATTGACTCCGAATGCCTTAGCCGCATCATCTGAAGGAGTAGCCCGGCCGCATAAAGATGATGAAGGAATGGCACGAGCAAGCCGGACTTGGCCGGGCTTCGTTGGATAAAGCGGCTAAGAAGATGAAGAAGTGGGCGGATGAAAAAGAAGACACGTTGAGTTCGAGGTAGGAGATCAAGTGATGGTGAAACTCTTGCCTCAACAATTCAAATCACTAAGGAAGGTGCATAAAGGCTTGATACGGAGGTATGAAGGCCCTTTCCGATGATTGGACGTGTTGGAAAGTTTCTTATCGACTTCAAGCTACCCTACCTCTTGTCGATGACGAGTTAATCGAAAGCGAAGCCATAGAAATCAAGAAAAATATAAATAAAGAAGATGAACCTTAAACAATGAAATCATCAATATTAAAGAGTCTAAAGATCATCCCCATAGAAAAGGTTATTGGAAAGTTAAATGAAAGAACCTTGAGATCTCAGGTTCAAAACCAAAGTAGTTTATTTTGTTTTGTCTCAACCATAGAACCTAGAAACACTCAAGAAGCCATAAAAGATGAAAGTTGGGTAATGGCTATGCAAGAAGAGTTAAATCAATTTGTTTCTAACAATTTTTGGACACTTGTCCCTCAACCTAAAAACCAAACCATAATTGGAACAAAATGAGTATATAAAAACAAGTTAGATGCAAACGGTGTCGTGTCTAGAAATAAAGCTAGACTTGTTACCCAAGGGTATAACCAACAAGAAGGCATAGACTTTGATGAGACCTATGCTTCCGTAGCTAGATTAGAGTCTATAAAAATACTTCTTGCTTATGCGTGTGCTCATGATCTTAAGCTTTTTAAATGGATGTTAAAAGTGTTTTTCTAAATGGTTTTATTAATGAAGAAGTTTATGTAGCTCAACCTCCGGGCTTTATCGATTTCAAAAAACCTAATCACGTGTACAAACTAAGGAAAACTCTCTATGGTCTTAAACAAGCCCCAAAAGCTTGGTATGATAGACTCAAATCATTTTTAATCAAAAACGACTATACCATGGGGTTAGTTGACAATACACTTTTCACAAAGAAAAAGGAATCACATATAAGTATACATTTGGTCATTCACATAAAATGTTGTAATAATTCATTTGTTATAATAGTTTATGTAATAGGATGGGTAATATCCAAGACCCATGACCAATACCCATGGAGCAAATCCATAATCCATGACCCATTGCATGAAATCATGTTGGGTATTATCCATGATCCATGACCCAATGTCCATAACCCATGACTCAAGACCCATGACCCATTGTCTAGATACATTGTATCTTATTGGGTACCCATGGCTTATACCTATAACCCATAACCCGGTTTTGCAACCCAAAATAGGACTGGTACAACCCAGTTTGACGGATCCCCCAAGTGAGGGATCCGCCAGAACCGGGCTACAGTAAGCTTTTGTGCCTATAAATAGTGAGCCATTTTTTCATTGTAACTCTCCCTTCTTCTTACAACTCTCTCATATATTATCTCACTCTTCTAACCTCTGATCACTTGATCAATCTAGTAGTTCTTCTTTCTTTTGTTGTGATTCTCAAATAGGTCCTTCTCAAAGGCGAGATCACGATACACTACAAGTCATCCAAGCAAAGGGTCCTTGATTGATTTGTTCATCCATAAGATTTCTGTAGCAAGATCTTTTGTTTCATATTTCACATAGTTGTTGTGTAATAGTTGTGTTGGTTTGGTCCACCGTGCTAAGGACTCGGTATTTAGCTTTGTCTGGGAAAAATTGTGTTTACGTTGTGAGGCTTCTCCGCCGTGTTGAAGGAGCTTGTTGACATAGTGCTTGAACTCTCGAGTGGGGAACTCGGGGAGTGGAGTAGGGCAAGGAAGGTGTCTTTGTAGCCGAACCACTATAAATCACTTGTGTCGCTACTCTCTATCATTTACTTTACTTGCTTTCATTATTTACTTTACTTATTCCTTTATATTGTCTATTCATCCACACGAATTCACATAAGATCTAATCTAAATCTTTTAAACTTAAATTAAAATCAGCAAAACTATTCAACCCCCCTTCTAGTTTTCCACAGACTTGTCTTCAATACCAGTGTCATCTTTGTGACAAATAGTAGCATATGTATTGAACCCGGTTTATGCCCTAAGTTGATTATGGAGGGCTATTTCTTTTCACCATTTTATTTAACTTTTCTTTTTAATTCTTCAACTCCTTCTTTCTCCTTTCTCACAATACCTCTTTTTTTCAATCATACCTAAGGACTTTCTAGTTCTAACTATTGGTGTTGTCCTTGGGTAGATCCCTCCGGCTCTGGCGGATCATTGGACTAATTTCCTATCCTTAATCACCTTATAACTCTATGACTATCCTATGTTTCTATAAACCTTTTTCTTGAAAATCTCTCTAGGTGTTTATGATTATAAAACATATTTTTTTACACCTTGAGAGTTTTAGATTTTCAGAAATACTCCCCCTCCACATGTGCTTATATTGTTTTAACTTAAATCTGCACATTGATGGAAGAGTTCGCACTTTTGAATTGATTGGCTCTTGGCGGACAATTCCCCACAAGACACGTTTACGTTGTTAGCTAAAGGGATCCATTATCAGTTTTTAGGTGATAACTAGCCCTAATAACTAACTTGAAGGTGTAAGCACTTCTCAAAAGAGAAGACTAGACCCTTTAAAGTTCATGTCTACCAAGAGATTCTCGAAATGGTATATTCTACTCGGACAAATCCTTTGCGAGACACGTTTACATCACTGGTGAAACCAGATTGAAATTTTACAAGTCTTTTCGATTACAAATAGTTTATGTTTTATCAATTCGTTGGTGATTTCGGAGTTGAGCTTGTAATGAGATTCTTTATCTTTCTGATCAAAAAATTCTAATCACATTTCTCCCTTCAAAAATAGCATATGAATGTTGTTTTTGAAAACATGTTGATTAAAATATGCTTTTTGAGGTGTTAGAATTCGTTTGGGAAGAAACGGATTTCAAGAACATTTGATTTTGAACAATGATTTTGTTTTTCAAATATTTAAGAAGCTTTCGCTCCTTAATTCGGGATTATTGCACTGAACCGTACAATAGGGTCCTTTCCTTGAAAAATTGGGTTATGCATTGTGATGAGTGCATAAGCCATTGAAAGTAGATTAGACAACAACTTTTGGAACCCATTTAAGCACGGTGCTAACGGGTTTACCAAGTTTTGAAAACCATTTGTAAGTTGTGTCAATACGATACAAAGAAGTTTAGTTCTAACGAAGACTAAAAACCTCCACCAATGGGATGATAAGGCATTGTCTTTATCAAATCTAAGTGCATGTGTTAATGTGTCTTCATCAAAGTTATCAAATCTAATTAGTGTGTTAATGTGTCTTGATCAAAGTAATTGTAGTTGAGTTTTAAATAAATTTTCTTGGATTTGTTAAGGCAATTAAGCATATAAACAAGATCTACCTTAGAACAGGACATTCGTTAAGAGAGGAGCTAGAATAATATTAGACAATATGAAGTTTTAGTTAAACAATAAAACGATCATAGTGTCTAAATCATATATAATGATAAGTGATTTGAAAGCTCAATTTATAAATTTGCACACTTCACAGTACAATCAGATAAAGCATGATGTTAGTTTTGTACATTTAAAACTCTTTCTTTTTTGAAAAATTATTTGAGAAACCCGGTGTCTCTCTTTGGAGTTTTGAAATCTGAAAAAGAGGATTTTCAATTGATTTTGAAACTCGATGTTTCATTTTGAGAATTTGTTTTTGTGATAAATGGAAAACCTTCTGGTATTTGGAGTGTTCAATGCAGTATTCTAATATTGCACTGAAAGCATTCAAGATTTTGAAAATTTGAAAGGTTTTGAACGACTTTGCTTTGGTCTCCACACTTGCTTTACTGTTGTAAAACGAGAGTGTAGAGTTTGAAAAACTTGTTTCTTATCATTTGAATCATTTTTCAAGTTTGGCCTTTTGATACATTTATCCCTTTGAGCTCTCTCATTTGCGCCTAAGTCCTCATACACCACACATCACTTTTAAACTTAACCCTTTTTTAGTTAAAGTCCAAAACATTTTATTGTTATCTTTTTGGTGCATAAAAATTTATTATTCTTCTCTCGTGCTAATATCTAGATAATTTTATACTTTGAAAAACACTCACGAGAGATTGGTGCAACAGAGATCATGAGCATTACAAGTTTTCAATGATTTGAAAAATATGCAACTACATGAACAAAATAATTTTGTAACAGTTGACCATTTTTTCACCCCCTCAAAATATGTTCCATAAGAAACATTATGACAATTGTTGAAATTTTGACGAAACATATTTTGACTTTAAATGGGGTGACATGTACTTGCAGACAGAAAATGCATCAGGCACAAACATGCATTCAGAAGAATCAAAAACTCATTCTTAACTTTCTAAGTGCTCATATTTCTCAAATTAACACACAAAATCACAGATTAATTTGATCTTTCACGCGAAATTTTCAGATTATTATCATGGTTTGGGGTTATGATTTAAGACTTTGCAAGCATGTTAACATCATAATGCATGAACATTGCACAAACAAACGCCCTAGTAGCAGCAGTAAAGACATCTACATCTTAAACCCTAAATCACTTGATTTCAAACCTATTGTTGATTCTAATCGTGAAAACACACCAATCGAGCATTCTTTAGTGTTCTCTAAGGCTATATGAACTGATTAATTAGACTAAACACACATGAAAAAGAAATGCCCAAATCGATTATTACATAAACCCTAGTTTCTTGATAATGCCTTTTTGACCGTTGAAATCATTTGAAGCATTTAGGGAACAATCAGACAACAACAGTAAGGAGATTAGAAACTCACAATCATGAAAAAACGAGGATAAAAAATCGTTAGTCGAAATCGTTGAGGTTTCCGATTATGTGATATAAATTTATAACATTTGTGGAAAAATTTATAAGTGTCACTAAATGTAGGGTAAAGTTTGACTATTTGACAATTGGAGTCTCTCGGCTCGTTTTATTTTACATTTGAAGTCCAAACTTGGTTACCTTGGGATCGTTGCAGGAAAATTTCTTTTCTCCTCCTCGAATTAGCATTTATTTTGTGAAACCCTTTTGCACAATTTAATTCGAGAGATCAAAGAACTTTTGAAAATGAGTTTTTAATATGGATGATGATGAAACAACTTTTCTTGAGAAGTTATGATAAGAAGTGCAAACTTCAAGATGATGTGAAAATTTTATCCCCCTCAAAATATGTTCCCTGTTTAAAAATTTTGTTAAAATTTGTGATTTTAATTAGAACAAATTTTAAAGATGGGAAGTTTCTACTTTTTTTTGTGTGAAAGATAAGTGAGAAATCTTTTTGGGTTTTATAGATTGTATATTATTGTATTTGGTTTTTGAAAAGATATATTTACAAAGAAATTTGTTTTGGTGTTTGACGTTTTAAGAACGTTTGAGTAAATTTTCAAGATCTTCTTGAGTCAAACACCGCATACCAATTTGATGGATTAACTTAACAAATCTTACGGGTGGCAAGGCTTTGGTGAACAAATCCGCCAATTGGTATTCAGTACCCACGCAGTATAATTCAATTGTACCCTTTTCGACATGCTCCTTGATGAAATGATATCGAAGAGTGATATGCTTTGACTTGGAATGTTGAACCGTGTTGCAAGAGATTGCAATGGCACTCTTGGAGTCGTAGTACATCGGAATCTTGTTGAATACAAAGCCGTAGTCCATCAGTTGTGATCTCATCCAAATTATATGAGCAGAGCATGCTGTCATGGCAACGTATTCTGCTTCTGTTGAAGACATTGATGTACAATCTTGCTTCTTTGACTTCGAAGACACAAGTTTGTCTCCTAGAAACTGAACACCACCAGAAGTACTTTTGCGTGTATCTAAGCAACCTGCGTGATATGCGTCTGAAAAATCTGTGAGTACAAAATCAGAATCCTTCAATACCAGATCTCGAAGTGAATGGTTCCCTTTACGTAGCGAAGGATTCTTTTCATTGAGGTGTCGTTCAGTTGGTATTGACTGATAACAGGAGCAAAAGTATACAACAAAGAAAATGTCTGGTCTGCTGGCTGTTAGATACATGAGAGACCCAATAATACTTCAGTATTTTGTGGGGTCAATTAATTTCCCGTGTAAATCAGCGTCCAACTTTGGTGATGATGCAGACATAAGGGTGTTATAAGTATCACAACTGGTCATTCTATGTTTCTTTAATATTTCAAGAGCATATTTGGACTGATTTAAAAATATGCCACAGGGAGTGTTAATACAAATAAGCCGTAAAAACGTTTATTTATATTTTACGATCTTCTAATGTTTTGTCGATAACAAACGTAAAATCATATTAACGAAACAAATAAAATACGTAAATGGTTTGAACTAATAGTTTCTAACATATTCACATCTTCACATAAAACACTAAAACAAGTATAAGTGGTCTTATGATTTAGATATATATGTACAACAACTAGTGTTTACATATTGGGTTAGCATATACTTAAACTAAGTATACTAAAATGGGTAAAAACATATATATACTAAAATGGGTAAAAACAAGTATATACTAAGGTAAAAACTAGCAAATGGTATTGACCCATAACCCATGGTTTTATATATACCACTTAACCAAGTTCAATGTATCCTTAAGGTACATTGTATCTAGAAAGAAAACCATGGATCAACCCATAACCCATGACCCATAACCAAAAATACCCATGGGTAAAGAGGGCGTTCCACGGATCCCTAGCTTTGTGCTAGCGGATCCTTGTGGTAGGGATCCGTGGGATCCGGGGAATAGTAGGATTTTTCCTCTATAAATAGTGAGCCATTTCTTCATTATTTCTCACCCCTTTCCAACATACTTTCTCCCCTGAGTTAAATCTCACTAACCTTAGATCCAAGAGATCTATGCTTGTAGTTTTGTTTTTGCGTGATCTTTTAGGTTCCTCTTAAAGGCAAGATCACCACCTTTGAAGTCGAGCAAGCTCAAGTCCATGAGTTGCCATGCTTCCTCATCATCAAGGCTACTGAAGTCTTCTTGTTGATGATTCCTTTCTTTCTTCAAAGAAGTGTAGTGTTGAAGACATTAGTGAAAGATGTCTCAAGAGTCAAGACGAAGATATTAGTGAAGGGTATTTATCGTCTATAGGATAAGCACCTATGGTAGGTGCTTAGAAGTCAAGACAAAGGAGCATTAGTGAAAGGTGCTTAGAAGTCAAGACAAAGAAGCATTAGTGAAAGGTGCTTAGAAGTGAAGACACAAGACATTAGTGAAAGGTGTCTTGTAGATCTAGTCAAAGGCATTAGTGAAAGGTGCCTTAGATGTACATTCGATATGGTGTGTTTCGATTTACAAGATAGACTAGTATAGGATCCAAGGATATTGATATCCTTGATGATGTTGTAAAGGAGTAGATCTCCTTTGGGATTAGTCGTTGGTGTAGTGTGGTAGTAGTTCCTCCATTGCAATGGAACTAGGTGCTTAGCCTAGTACCTAATAAAGGGTAGGCGACGTTGTGAAGGTGTAGTTCACCTTGGAGTGAAAGAACTAGGTACTTAGCCTAGTACCTTATAAAGGGTAGGCGACGTTGTGTAGGTGTGGTTCACCTTGAGTGAAAGAACCCGGTGGTTAGCCTAGCACCGGAAAAAGGGTAGGCGACGTTGAGAAGGCTTCTCCGCCATAAGGAGATTGGTGTAGTGATTACGAACTCTCGAGTAGGTGACTCGGGAGTAGAGTAGGGCAAGGAAGGTGTCCTTGTAGCGAACCACTATAAATACTCGTGTTGTGGTTTTGTGCTTCTTACTCTTATCTTTTCATTACTTACCTTTATATGCTTGTTTATCAACATCCAACACACACATCCAAATAGATTGACATAAGTCGATCTAAATAGATTAAAAGGAAGTTTTAATTGGTAAAACTATTCAACCCCCTTCTAGTTTTTCATAATTGGCATCGAGCTTCGTTGCCAAGTTTCTTGAAGTATATTGTACTTTAAAACTTGATACGATCCATAGTTAATTGAAAACTACAAAGAAGGTTTTTATAAAAGCAAACACCATGTATTTCAAAACTATATGTTTGGATGTTGAGTTGATAACAACATTTTTATTTATTTATTTTTCATTTAACGCACTAATCTTCTTTGTCATGTTGATTAGTCAAAGCTCATACCTACCAAGCTTTAGGAGTCGCTTGGTAACAAGAATACCTTCCTTAAGAAGGTATCTTAAACGCAAAGGAGCGGGAATCGTCTAAGTGACATTTGCTGTGTCATTTGTAAAGACATTCCTAAGTGTGCTAGAGGTATGATTTTCTTTTACTTTGCTTGATAATTAGGTATACCTTTTTAGGTATTTATATGATTATCTTTTGTGCTTATACATGTTTTTACATGAAGCTTCATTAGGAAGCCTTTGTCTCACATACGTGTTATTTTTCTCGTCTATAGTCGTAGTATATAAAACTTATGTTTTATTTCTTTTAATCCAATAATAAAACAAAACACGAATTTCAAAAATTCCTCCTTCCCTATAAATCATCCACTCGACGCCCACTTTATCAAAACCCCACTTTTTCAAATTTTCCAATTTCAAAAAATCCCTTTCATTCAAAACTTCATCTTCCTCTTCATTTTCGTCTCAACCGAAACCAAGAAGGATCATCTTCAACATGGTTTACATCGCCCTCGTGCTCATCGCCCTAACACTCATCGCACTTGTGTTTCCTATGATGAAGTTCACATACGGAGACATTTACTTTGTTTTGTTAATCTACATTGGGATCATATACCCAATTCTTTGTATCATCCTTAGTATTGAAATGCAATATTATTAATAATCTAGTTTATCTTGGTTACTTTTATCATAATGTGTTTTTCACTTACTTTGATTTATATGTTTTATATTCCTTTCGTGATACATTAGAAGTCATGTATGCATGCTAAAAGAAAATATAGGATACAACATATTTCGTGGTATAAAAACTGTAAAACTTATGTTTTTATCAAATTTGTTTCTATTACTACAGATCCACGGATCCCGGAAGATATACTAGCCGGATCCCTTTTGAAAAAGGAACCGTGGGATCCGTCCTACTGGAGAACAGTTTTTCATGCAAATTAAAAACTACTTTTCTTCTAAAAGTAATACTCCACTAATTTGTCAAAACCATAAGTAAGTTAAGTGTTTTTCTTGTTAAAAACCATTGTTAATAAGAATCTAATAAAAACGTTAGATAATCATTGGTTAACCACAATCATCACTTTCTATTAACTCGTCTTTTCTCTAGATTCAACTATATCTCACAAGCTTCTACACCCCAAACATCTCTCTTGAGCCCAACACACGAGCAACCACGTTCGTGGGTTCAATAATCTCAAACGCGTCATTTCCACGAAGGACGTGTGTAGACACTCTCTACAATTAGAAGAAGATATCAATACCTCCTTCCAAACCATAGGACTAGAATGTCTTCTCGAAATCAACGAGAAAATATGTCCAAGGTTCATATTGGAATTCTTCCGCCAAGTCGAACTCGTTCGTAACGAGGATCGCTCTCTTTCTCTTTGGTTTTGGATCAAAAATCAAAAGTTTATTCTAACCCTTGGGCAATTTGCCAACATCCTCCGAATTCCCAATCATGGACAATGTGCCTTCACCTAAGATTGGTCTCTTGACTCTCTTTTCAACTTTCGTGAAGAAAATAGTCCATATTGCTCTCATATTCCTTCTCTCGCAAGACTTAATCCGCATTTTATGCAAACCTCATCACTCCAATCCAAACATCATTTACACAAGGGATATTCTAGAAGAGTACAAACCCCTTGCACTCATCCTACGTGAAAATGTTTGGAGCCTTAGGGGAAATCGAGAAATCCTTCCCGCTTGTTGTGCTCACGTAATATATTGTTTGCTAACACAACAACCATACAATCTCGCCTACTTCTTTGCAAGGCGAATTGTAAATCTTCAAGGCTCTAAGAACAAACTTATTCCTTATGGAATGTTCTTGACGCGCCTTTATCATAACCTCATGTATCATCATCCTCAATTTCAAATTCCGTTGTACGTACTTGTAAACAAGATGATGGAACCTCTAAACACATCCTTCATGAAGACGTTCTTCATTCCTGAATCCGCCAACACTCATCAACCATTTGATGATCCATCTACCGAAAACGCTCAAGCAACTTAGTATTCCAAAATAGGATCAATTCTCTTGTACTCATGCTTTATTAATGTAATCCAATTTCTTTTATGAAATAAAACATCTTACATTTGATATCTTAATATTAGAACTCCTTTTAGACTATCCTTGAGATATAATGCATTGTCAAGATCATTGCATACCTTTAGTAAAGGTCTCACGAGCGGATGGGCGGATCCCAAAGATTGTGCTAGACGGATCCCTACACTAAGGGAACCGTGGGATCCGGCAAACAGAAAATGCAATTGCAAGCATTATATTTCAAACATATCCTTAGAACACCTCACACTAAGCTAAACATAGTGTCTTAAGGCAAATTAAGTCCTTGTAGGTTGATCCTTCCTATTCACACATAACTCACCTAGATCACATTCTAAGACGCTTGTAGATCTACCTTTTTCATCTTTAACCCATTACTCTTCCGCTCTCAAACTCACACTTCATTTTCTACTTGATCCCTCACATCTAGCCTTAAAATCTTTCGATTATGGCAAAATTGCTCATTAATCATCCTCACCTCAAAGTTGATCAAAATCTAGGTTTCCCATCTCAAAGCTTCTAGGATATTTTCCAAAACACTATCCTAAGACACAACCTGATCTCTAGGATCATTTAGTTTCAATTGACACTCTAATCTTTAGTGTCATCCTTGCTCATTCATTGGTACTCTTGAAAGATCCAAATCCTTCCATAAAAGACAATCATTAGCTACATCACTCATTACCTTCAAGTACTTAAGCAACCCTTCATTTAAGACACTTAGGAGGACTGAAACACTCAAGATGTTATAGGTCTTAGATCTTAGAAACATCGTTTCCACTCTTTCATAGTCACGAGAGCCGGATCCCTAGGAATAGCCTAGACGGATCCCTACGTGGAGGGAACCGGGATCCGGATGACGCTTAGGTCAAATCTTGCTAAAACAATCATTTCAACTCATCTTCCTAACTCAAACACTCCATCTCATCTTAAATGAGTTCCTAGATCAATTGCAAACTCAAGTTGACTCTTATGCATGTTAATCATCACATTCCAATGAATCCTAGTGGCTTAAGGCTTAAATGCACTTGCCAAATCTCTTGGTTTATAAACCACCTTGTTAGGACCTCCATAGTCATCACTCTCAACCTAACTTTCAGCCCTTTAGAAACCCTTACAACCATCTCATCATGAGGAAAACCCCAAGTAGTAACTTATCCACTAAAGAACCACCCATGAAAAAGGCTCGTGTTATACACGAAATCTCTTCAACCGAATCATCTCCGGTCAAGCCAACAAATGATAGGATCCTTCATCATCCAATCAAACCAATTCCTAAAAGGATAGTACCCACAAAACTACCTATGCCAAACACCACCATACCTCCTAGGCCAAACAATATCATCTCCACCAAACCATCACCATTGGTCCCTAGAGCTATTTCATTTACATCCCCACTATCATCACCACACCTCTACAATTTAGAGGACTTGCCACCTACGCCGTCTCATCCGCTTCCGCCGACAACATTCTCCTCATTAGGAGGAATAATGGTTCAAAATCAAGGTGTTGAGTCAACACTTGCTCCGTCTTCCTTTTCACCGTTTCCATCATATAATCCCATTTGGATTATGAGAAATCATCAAAGTCAACCACCCGACCATATGGATGTTGACACTTCTCTACCACCACCATCATTCTTGGTTGAGTCATTTTAAAATGCGCCTCCACCAATCCCTCCATCGTTTGAAGCTCCACAAGCCGCTTCACTTGATCCTTCGCATCAAGCCATTTCATTTCTTCCACCACCACTACCTAGCCATGACAAAGATTGCTATCATTGTCAACATGTTGAAAGTTTGATACATGAAGTACGAGAAGACCAACGTTTCATGTTCTATCATCTCCTCGAACGTTCCGACGAGATCAAACCTAAACAAAACCTGAGCTAGAAGATTTTTAGTGGTGTCCTAGAATCAAGCGATAGTTGGTTTAGAAATTCCTAGTCATGTATTTTCTTATTTTCTTAGTTTTTAGAGTCATGTATATCATAACTCTAGTTTTATTAAATGAAATTACATGCTACTTGTTATTTTTCTGAGCATATGATTACCTTGTATTCATATCTCATTTTTGTGATAATATTACTTGTTATATCACCTTTCTTTGAATTAAACAACTAAAACGGATCCTCAGATTGCTGAGACGGATCCCTACTAGGAGGGAACCGCGGGATCCGTGAGACGTAAAGCTATTTTTCTACTAACTTGGACCACATTTGCGGAAATTGTGAATTATACTTGCTTTCTAACCTTTGTTTTGTAGTTATTCAATTTACATATGAAGACTTTGACATCCCAAAGCTAGGGGAGCTTTATGTCAAAGCAATACATTGCAAATTACTTGCAATACTATGTTTACATTTCGTGACATCCTCTTGCATAATTGCAATCATCAAGGGGGAGCACATTCGTCTCTTAGACGAAATCTTTTGCAAACTTATTTGCAAACTAACTAGATTAGTATCACTTACTTGGCGCCTTACATAGGGATGGACTCGTCGAGGGGAGTAAAGACGAGATCCTTTCCTGTTACTTGCTCTCTATCTCTTTTATTTTTATTTTCTTTCACATGTTTTTCTTAAAACGATGTGTTGCTTTCTTCAAACACTTTTGTTTCGACAAAAGGGGAGAAAAAGTAAAACTACAAATTCAAACTTTTACGAAGAAAGTAAAATAATTAAAACTACAAATTCAAACTTTTAAATTTTGCACCGGAATGGAATTCTGAGGATGATCATCATAGCATCAAAGTTACTGATTATATCGAACGACCTAAAGTGTCGCTTTGAAAATATCGTTTGATTAAGTAAAATAATCAGAGTTTACAAAACATAGGTCCCAAAATATTTCCAATATACCAAAATGAGTTTGTTACAATCAAACGATAGTTAAGTGCATAAAATATATGTGAGACGCGTCGACACCGCGACTCTATGATAAGTCCACATGCATGCCATGAAGTGAATGCCTTAGATACATGAGATAAAACATGCTAAAAGTGTCAACACAATGGTTGAGTGAGTTCATAGAGTTTGGTTAACAAGTAAAGCTCTTAAAAAGCGTTCATGCAACAAAGGCAAAGTTTTTGGACATTTAGAATAGTCCACAAAGCAAAGGCATTGTAAATCCACTCAGTTCCAAGTTCCGCCCATACAAAACTTGCAACATGTGTGTTCACAACCCACTGCCAAAATATGTCTAGCTTATGTTCAAGCACACGAGGTCAAATGAGTTCTCAAAGCAAAGGAATTGTAAATCCACTCAGTTCCAAGTTCCGCCCATACAAAACTTGCAACCTGTGTGTTCACAACCCATTGCACAAAATATAGTGTCTAATAGTCGATTATAAGTTACCACAATAATTCACAATATAGTACCACGTATATAATAATGTATGCCATGCAAAGCCCCTAGAATAAATAATATGCGTCCCGTAACATAGTGGACGAGAGGTTGGCCGACCTCTAATAGCGCTATCCATACTACCTACTAATAGGAGACTAACAATGCGAATGTACGAACAGTACATCATACAACTATTATATACAATTAAGAACACTCCGAACATGGGAGAATTTGCACACTCCACCAATAAGGCGAGAATTTTTGAGAACGCTCCGTAACATAGTGAGACGCTCTGCTCCGGACCGGGGAGGCTTTAGGTTGCTCCGAACAAGGGAGACTTTATAGTGATGCTCCGAACATGGGAGACTTTATAGTGATGCTCCGAACATGGGAGACTTTATAGTGATGCTCCGAACATGGGAGAATTTAGGTCAAGGTCATAACACGTACGGTTCAATAAGTTCAAACAAGTCATAAGTTTGTATTTAAGTTCAAGAGTTCCGTTCAAAAGTTCGTAATTAAGTTCAAAGATTTAAGTCGAGATCAAAAGTTCAGAACAGTCAAAGAGCTCGAATAATATCAAAAGGTTCAAGATAGTCGAAGCGTTCAAAATCACGTCAAACAAGTTTAAAATATATCAAAAGGGTCCTTGTACAAGTTAAAAGAGTTTAACTATATGTCAAAAGGTTCATATCAAGTCCAAAGTGTTCACTTATATGTTAAAGGGTCCGAATCAATTTAAAAGAGCTCAAATATACATGTCGAAGGGTTCAAAATCAAGGAAAGTGATTCAAATAATGGCGTTCATAACATAGTGATCAATTTAGTTCGGGCACAATCTACTTACTAGCATAAGTAGTGAAACAAAAGGGTAACAAGTTCATGATAGTTCAAACGATATAGTTTAAGTTCATATAAGTGTAAAATAAAAGCATGAAGTTGAGCATGTATCTCCCCCGAAGAGTTTATAAAACAATTAAACGAGTAGAAGTGGGCTACGAACTCACCTGATGCAATGATTATGGTGACAAAAGTAGATACACTGAAATGAGGTGCGATCTCTATCCGCAACCTAATATGAATGATATGCTCTAATATAAGTCATGAAACAATGTCGTGCATGCAAACTCATATGATATCCATACCACTTGTACATTTTGGAAAATAAAGTTTATCGTCGAAATATATGTTTATGACATATTGTCAAGTTACCAAATACTTTACCAGTATTTACGTCGAAACGATATCCTACGATAGTCTTTTAGTGATTTATTATGAAATTATAGCTTTTCGTCGTAAAACAATGTCAATCATTTATTCACCCGATATTTACGGGGAATGTGATTTTATAATTTTTATGACCTCGATATATTTTATTTTGTTCCGTTAAAATCAATTTCTAGCTAACTCTATACATAATATCTAAATATCTTAATATAATTTACAAAATATCTAGTAACTCAAAATCAAATTCTCTTCTTCCTTTTAATAATCAACTAGCTTCTACTTTTTTTTCTTTCATCCTTGTGGAGCTCGACATATTTGGAGAACAAGAAGACTTCATCATTTTTTTTAGATCAAAATATATTCAAAACATTGGGTAAACTCATAATATTATTTTTATAATCTTAATATGAGTATAAAAATATGTCGGGATAGTTTTTGGAATTATCGGATCAATTGTTCAAAATAATTAATTACGCGATAGTGTTTATTTAATAAGAATTTATGCGTTTAACGTGAAATGCAAAACCATTCATGAACTAATATGATGAATATTGAGTTTGAGAAATGACCGGAAATTGAGAATTGTGACAATTTCTCACCCCTTTCCAACATACTTTCTCCTCTGAGTTAAATCTCACTAACCTTAGATCCAAGAGATCTATGCTTGTAGTTTTGTTTTTGTGTGATCTTTTAGGTTCCTCTTAAAGGCAAGATCACCACCTTTGAAGTCGAGCAAGCTCAAGTCCATGAGTTGCCATGCTTCCTCATCATCAAGGCTACTGAAGTCTTCTTGTTGATGATTTCTTTCTTTCTTCAAAGAAGTGTAGTGTTGAAGACATTAGTGAAAGATGTCTCAAGAGACAAGATGAAGATATTAGTGAAGGGTATCTATCGTCTATAGGATAAGCACCTGTGGTAGGTGCTTAGAAGTCAAGACAAAGGAGCATTAGTGAAAGGTGCTTAGAAGTCAAGACAAAGAAGCATTAGTGAAAGGTGCTTAGAAGTGAAGACACAAGACATTAGTGAAAGGTGTCTTGTAGATCTAGTCAAAGGCATTAGTGAAAGGTGCCTTAGATGTACATTCGATATGGTGTGTTTCGATGTACAAGATAGACTAGTATAGGATCCAAGGATATTGATATCCTTGATGATGTTGTAAAGGAGTATATCTCCTTTGGGATTAGTCGTTGGTGTAGTGTGGTTGTAGTTCCTCCATTGCAATGGAACTAGGTGTTTAGCCTAGTACCTAATAAAGGGTAGGCGACGTTGTGAAGGTGTAGTTCACCTTGGAGTGAAAGAACTAGGTACTTAGCTTAGTACCTTATAAAGGGTAGGCGACGTTGTGTAGGTGTGGTTCACCTTGGAGTGAAAGAACCCGGTGGTTAGCCTAGCACCGGAAAAAGGGTAGGCGACGTTGTGAAGGCTTCTCCGCCATAAGGAGATTGGTGTAGTGATTACGAACTCGAGTAGGTGACTCGGGGAGTAGAGTAGGGCAAGGAAGGTGTCCTTGTAGCGAACCACTATAAATACTCGTGTTGTGGTTTTGTGCTTCTTACTCTTATCTTTTCATTACTTACCTTTATATGCTTGTTTATCAACATCCAACATACACATCCAAATAGATTGACATAAGTCGATCTAAATAGATTAAAAGGAAGTTTTAATTGGTAAAACTATTCAACCCCCCCTTCTAGTTTTTCACAGGGTGATTGGTGAAATTGAAGTCCTAAGAGGAACTTTAGTTCACCCATCATGGACATTTCAAAATTTTGTTTCATTAGTTTTGAAAAAGTGTTTGAGTACTTTTTATGAGTTGAACCAAAAATGATATCATCAACATAAATTTGAAAAATTATGATGTCTTCCCCGTGACGTTGTATGAAAAATGTTGGATCCACAGTTCCTTTGGTAAAGTGATTAGCAAGAAGAAATGCTGACAGTTTGTCGTACCAGGCCCTTGGGGCTTGCTTAAGACCATAAAGAGCTTTCTTGAGCTTGTACACGTGATTAGGATTTCGGGATCAATGAAACCTTCTGGTTGACCAACATAAAATTCTTCACGTATTTGACCATTTAGAAACGTCATTTCCACATCCATTTGTTAAACCGTGATATTCTTGTGTGCAGCATACCCTAGAAATATCCGTACAACTTCAAGTCTAGCTACTGGTGCAAATGATTCTTCATAGTCGATTCCTTCTTCTTGAGAACACCCTTTTGCTACGAGACGAGATTTTTTCCGAATAACATTTCCTTCAGCATCCAGTTTGTTTTTCCAGATCCATTTAAGTCCAATGACATAGATTCCATCTGGTCTTGGAACTAGTTCCCAGACTTTGAGATGTTTGAACTGATTCAACTCTTCTTGCATTGATTCAATCCAGTTGTCATATGTCATTGCTTCTTTAATGTTTCTTGGTTCATCTTGACAAATGGTGAGAACATAAACACAAGTTTCAGCATCTCTGTGAAGTCGTTGTCTTGTCATGACAGGGTTAGAGGGATTGTCAATCACATTTACTAAGGGATGATCTTTTGTCCATTTATGTGTCGAAGGAGGTGATTGAATGTTGTGTGCATATTTGACGGATCCAAATTGTGTGAAGATGACTCGCCAATGTCAGTAATAGTTGGAGCCGGTGCAAATGGATTAAAGAAAGCATTTTCATCATAATCTGCAGGTTCGGGTACTTCATGAGTTTGTTGAACATCAGCTGTGTCATTGTTGGAGGCAGTTTGTTCTTCTGTTGTTTGAGAATCAGTCAAAGGTGCATCTGTTGCAACGGTTGTTATTGTTGGTTCATGTGTATCTTGTATAGGATTATTATCAGGTTGTGCAGCGGAACCATTTGATACATCTGGTGCACGATCTTCAGGAATCTCGACAAATAAAGGAGCAAACAAAGTTTCCAATTCATGACGGTTGAGTTCAATGGGTGGAACAGCTGATGAAGAAGGAAATTTTAGACGGTTGGATGCGGGTCCTAAGCTGTTTTGCTCAGAAGCCATTGCTGTAAGCTCGGGTCCGAAACTGAGTTGTTTCGAAGCCATTCCTGTTGTATCTGTAAAGAAAGTAGAAGAGAGAAAAATAGAAAAAACATGGATCCCCAAGTGTAACTGGTTTCCAGATGCTAGAAGCATAAAGTTGTAGTGTCAATTATCTTCTTGACACTTGAACACACTATTTCGATGATTTATTTTCTTGCCTCAGGGATAGATTTTGTGGGTTTCAAATTTGTTTTGTTGTAAATGTTTAATATATTTCCTGTAGGAATCCACCTAAGACCAACAGTTTTAAAAACTCTACCTGTAGGTATCCACATAAGATTAGATATAGGAGATGTTGAAACATCTTTTAGAAAGATTCTTTGTCCTATATTGATCCACCTATTAGGTTTTTGAAGTTTTCCTTTCAGTAGTTCAACATGTATGTTTCTAATTGTGTGTTGAGTACACTTAGGTTTTGGTTTGCTACTACTAGCAGTGTTCTGGAATACACTAGAAGGCATCACACGAGGTTGTGCACCTAAGATTTCATCCTTTTGAAATAGTGCCATTTTCCTAGCCTTTTCTAGACCATAGTTCTTGTACAAGTCATTTGTATCAAATGAATTTTTAATTTTAATGCTTGGTTTAGACACTGTTTTCAAACTAACCCTAGAAGAGCCAGGTGGAGCTACTTGTTGAAGTTTAACAGAAACATAAGCATTTTCCTTAGGCCAAGAATGTGGAGTGACTGGTTTTGTCATATCATTATTCTCAACAACTTGGGAGGCAAACCGTGGTTTTGAATATTTAGGTTGTTCAGATTTAAATGCATTCGGTTGTCTAACAACTGATTGGTTTCTGATAGGTGGTAAAGACGGTTTACCCAAGTTTGATGGTTTTGCAAACTTAGTATCTACACTCTTGCCAGTTAATCTTCTTAATTTGTTTTGTAAAGCAGCATGTGCAAGCCCCTTTACTTGAATTTGAGCCTTTAAATGATCATTTTCCTTAACTAATGTATCCACACGATTACTTTGTTCATTCAAAGATTGACCATTGTGTTCTAAAGTTAAATATTTGTTTTGCATTTTAAGTTGAAGTGAGATGCAATGTGCCTTTAGTTTTGAAAAGTCCTTTTGAAACTGGGCAATGGTCTTTTTGAGAAAAATATTTTCAGATTCAAGAGTTTGGTTTGAAATTTCAGTTGTTTTGTTTACAAGTAAGGACTCAGACATAAGACAGTTGTCTCTACATTGTACAACATACTGGTCAACCTCTCATTCATTTCTGAATTCAGGTTGCTCAGTTTGTTGTTTCTAATGTGCATGCATAATATGATCAACAATAGATTGTACCTCAACCATCTGTTCTTTGTTAAAGTTGGGCTATGTGTCATTGTTGGGTATGATATCTTCCTCAACCATTTGTTCTTTGTCAAAGTTGGGCTCTATGTCATAGGTGGGTATGATATCTGCACAGTTAGCATCAATGTCGTCCCCTGATCTGCTGTTGTCATCTTGCTTTTCTAATTTTGTCCCACTGCTGTCATCTTTCTTTTCTGATTCTGTCCCACTGCTTTCCGTGACCACCAAATAAGCTTCCACTGCTTTAACCGTATTAGCATGCCCTTCTTGTATCTGCAACTTCTGTTCATTCACTCTTTTGTCATGCTCTTTTATGTGAAGTACTCTTTCATCGATTGTCTTCTCAATAGCTTCCATGTGTTGGAGGCAATATATCTATGAACTTTTGAGTCTCCATTTGAGTGTACGCTAAAAAATACCTACTTGTCATTTCGGTGTCATAATCCAAAGAGAATCGCGAATCGATGTACTGCTGAAACTGTTCCTTGAGGACTCTAAAGGCGGTTGTGGACTCATTCTCGTTAATTTCATCTTTGTTGAGTTGGTCTTCAAGTTGATTCATGTTGTGGAACATCGTATCAGTGAAGATGTCAGGGTATTCTCCAAAGAGTGATGGAAAGGCTCGTTTGAATCCATACTCAGAACGAGTTCCTGCTAATTGTTTGTTTGAGAGGACCTTAAGGTGTGAATGAAGTGATCTAAACTGTTCCATGCATCTTTTCACCAAATGTGTCTCTTTTACATTCATCTGCGACCTTGATTGATACATTTTCTCTACCACTTGATTGTTGCGATGTAATCGGAAGAATCAAGCAAAAATGTGTAAAAGCGATATAGCACACTCAAGGCAGATATAGTGATTTTTATTTCCTTCAAAAATAATTTTGAAAAATTTTCTCTCCCAAAATTGGAAATTCACTATTAAATACAATTCTAAGGTTGCAAAAAAATTTGAGTTTTGACAATTTTGACGTCAAATTTGACCGAAAAATTCGAATTTGGGCCAAAAAATTTGAATTTTGACCAAAATTTTCACTATTAAACCAAAATTTGAATTTCGCGTAAAAATTGAACGTTTAGTCTCCTCTAAAAAATAAATTTTACTCAAATTTTCCCGTCAAAAATCTCGTTTTTATTTCAAGTATCCAAAATAATGCTCTTTTATAGTTTATAAAAATATTATTTTGTTTTTTGTCGGGTTTTCGTCATTTTGTCAAGTTTTTATCATTTTGTCTGGGTTTTGCCTTTTTAGCGTGTTTATAAGAAATACACATTTTTACTCTTTATAAAGGTATAGTCATTTTTATAGAAATAGTTTAAGTAGTATATATCTAGCGAAAATTCGGCATTACCCGTTTGTAAATTCTTACTTTTTCAGTTTTACCTATATCGTTTATAATATTCTGAAACCACTTCAAAATTTATAAAAACGTGTTTTAACTAATTTTGTAGTTTTCTTGTAAAAAATATATTTTCGCTGTAACTTAAAAATGTAGTAACTTTCTCGTTTTAAGTCCGTTTCTAGCGGTTCAAGCGACCACGTTTATCTTTTAGGGTCTACTTTCTATATCTAACTTATTGTTGAAAAAATTAAACTCATTTTTCCAAATTTTCTGTCTCGGGAAAGCGGGGTTATAAAGTGTATATTTTGATGTTTTAACTGTGTTTTCAACCGCAAATCACAAGTTCAATCTAAACCTAGTTCCTTTCCACCAATTGTTATCATTTCCCCAAATCCAAACTAACCTAGTTTTTCCTTCCACCGATCTATAATATTAACGCATTATTAAGTATATAAGTAGAGTGAACAACAATTTAGCCGCAAATTCAACACAAGTAAACTTGGTACATGTAATTAAACACAAAAAGACAAACAGAAACATGATGATACAATTTTGTATTTATGTTATATATATATCGTGTGTATGTATATGTATACATATAGTTCTCAAACTTTTACTTGCAAATCTTTATAATCAACTTGTACTTTGAAATCTACTTGTTTTAAGCTTCTTGAAAGTACAAAATAACTAGTAAAGATGACTTACAAATCTTTAGTGAGAAAGTGATGATTAGTGCAAGAACAACTCTAATTTTGTGTTTTACCCAAGATTAACTAGTATATTTCTAGCGAAAATTCGGCATGACCCGTTCGTAAATTATTAATTTTCCAATTTTAGCTATCTCGTTTCTAATGTTCCTAAAACCAATTCAAAATTTTTAAAAACTTGTTTTAACTAATTTTGTAGTTTCTTGTAAAAACAATATTTTCGTCGTAACTTAAAATGACGTAATTTTATCGTTTAAGTCCGTTTCTGGCGGTTCAAGTGTCCACATTTAGCTTATAGTGTTTATTTTCTATTTTCTAACTTATTATTGAAAAACTTAAACTCATTTTCCCAAATTTTCTGTCTCGAGAAAGCGGGGCTATTAAGTGTATATTTCGACGTTCTAACTATGTTTTCAACCGCAAATCACAGCTTCAATCTAAACCTAGTTCCCTTCCACCAATTGTTATCATTTCCACAAATCCAAACTAATCTAGTTTTCCCTTCCACCGATCTATAATATTAACGCATTATCAAGTATATAAGTAGACAAAAAATCACAGCTTCAATCTAAACCTAGTTCCCTTCCACCATTTGTACATGTAATTAAACAAAAAAAGACAAACACAAACATGGTAATACAATTTTGTATGTAAGTTATATATGTGTTGTGTGTATGTATATATATACACATATAGTTCTCAAACTTATACTTGCAAATCTTTATAATCAACTTATAATTTTGAAATCTACATGTCTTAAGCTTCTTGAAAGTACAAAAATAACTACTAAAATATGACTTACAAATCGTTTGTGAGAAAGTGATGATTAGTGCAAGAAAAACCCTAATTATTGTGTTTTTACCCAAGATTAACAACCCAAGTGACATAATCAAGCTTCTAGTACCCAAAATTTCCAAGATCCAAGCAAGTTGTGAATTGTGTATGTGTGTTGTATGTATGTCGACAACAAGCAAGAGAGGAAGAGGAAGAATTTGGTCTTTTGAGTTTGTGAAATGGTTACTTGTGCTCATTTGACTTTGTTATATAGAAACATAAATGCATGTGTAACCAAATCAAATCCTACTAGTACCAAATGTGCATCACCAAAATGAGAAAAGTTTCAAAAAGAGTTGGGGGACCATATAGGTGGCGCCAAAAGGGATGACACAAGGGCGGGGGTTCACTTCTTCTTGTTTGGAAGATTATGGAACATGGTTTTGATAATACATGAGGGTGGCCGGTTTTGGTGTAAGTAAGGGGAGGTAAAATTTGAATTTTTGTAAGGATAGTGTAATGGTATGAGCATTAGTTAGTTACGTGGTCGGTTATTGTAAAATGCATGTACGCGTGAGCTAAATGCAAAATATACGCGTTTAACGTGAGACTGTTAAAATTAATGCAATGTCTCATAAAATAACTCTAATTGAGTCGTAATGTGTTTATTTAATGTAGACCATGCTTGGTCCGGTGCGGGTACGCGTTCAAAGTTGTTTTTTTCACGTTACGCGGGTTCATTTCACGGTTTTAGGTTAAAAAGTGAACACGTAATTATTAAAAGTAAATATTTAGACCTAGAAAAATGACAGTTTACGATAAATTTCGTTTTCGAGTTTACGTGGTTTAATTTTACGGATACGCGTAAAGTTAAGTAAGTAAATTTCGAAAGTA
Source organism: Chrysanthemum lavandulifolium (assembly GCA_022545495.1). Taxonomy (NCBI): domain Eukaryota; kingdom Viridiplantae; phylum Streptophyta; class Magnoliopsida; order Asterales; family Asteraceae; genus Chrysanthemum; species Chrysanthemum lavandulifolium. The sequence goes on from CM040246.1 coordinate 106,803,278, forward strand.
ATAGTTTGAAGTAAAAAGGTAAATAATTACCTGAAAAGTACGATTTATCACAAAGAACAATGTTGACTAGAGGCTGATCGTAGATGAGAAAAGATGTGATAATAGATGAAGCAATAAAAGATGAAGACGCCGACCAAAGAGGCTTTAAGACGTGGCCGGTTTGTACCATGTAAAACAAGTGCTAGAGATATATTTTCGTATGAGAAGTAAAACCAGCAAGTGCGGCTATGGAAGAGAAACATATATGATAAAGCAGAGTGCCATTTGCATGTGCGACTGTTTGTTTCAATGAAAAGGAAAACTCTAACTAGAATGAAACAAAACTTTGTGGTTCTGATATCTAGGAGCCAACATGTTGTAAAGTTTTAATGGTCCCTCATTTGGCTTATAAAAAAAATATATAAACTAACTAATACCTTGTATTAAACAAAGTTCATGATAAAAGTGAATGCAATGCATCTTCTCTGATTTTTCATTTAATTTATTATTATCAGTGTTGCAAAAAGGTCTACAAGATCGATTAATCACTTCCCAGGCGTTACTGGGCTACCAACCTTGCCGATTTGTGTAAACCGCTCAAACAAATCGGTCAACCGTGGTCAACGATGGTCATACTTGCCGGAAACTCGCAAATCTCGCCGGAAATACCCAAAACTCATCGTAAGCCAGTTTTAATCATTTATGATCGCTTTTATATCTATTACAAGATGACTTTTAAGGAAAATCATGCTGGGAATACCCAAAATTCATTGGAAATACTCAAACCTTGCCAGAAATGCCGGTAGTTGCTGTTTATATTTATATCAAGATGTTTTTTTACGGCTTGTAGAAAATATCCAAAACTCATCGGGAATACTCAAAACTTCCCAAAAATACTAATCCGATTAATCACCGATTATTCCGCTAGACCGATTACAAGCTACAAGGGGTTCGACCGCCCGACTACCGATTGACGATTTTTGCAACCTTTATTATTATTATTATTATTATTATTATTATTATTATTATTATTATTATTATTATTATTATTATTATTATTATTATTATTATTATTATTTTTTTTTTTTTTATTATAAAAGCATCACTTCATTGGAAAATCAAAGGGTTACAAGAAATTAGTGGGAAGCCGAGATACTAGTTGGGCTTCCACTCCTCTAGCTATAACAAAAGAAACCCTACTAAAAATATAGTTAGCAGCACGTGTCCCAACATCTTGGGTGACAGAGAACTTTCGGATCCGCTTCAGCAGGGTCACCGCATCTTTATCAAGTTCACCAAAAGAAGAGAAAGAGAAGGGTGAACCCATATCCAATATCGACATTTGGTTTCGTGCTTGACACGTTTCATACTGTAACTTCAATCACAACCGTCCGGCACAAAATCGGTCATACCGGTTTGCGTCAAGGCGATGACCTGTTAGATCAACACATACATCAAGCCCTCTCTCCCACGAGTAAAGTAACAAGTCAGCAGGGCGTAGGTGTTTGTCCCTCTCTCCGCTAAGCCCGACATCAGCTTCTTTACGAGCCGAAACTCTTATCCGGGAGCAGATATCAGCGAGAGTATCATGCACCACATTATGTCGATGTTTAATACCAATAATACCTGCGCATGATACAACATGATCTTCGTAGATATCACCCATAAAAACCTTGGAACAAGCAAAACACGACATCTGAGTGGAAAAAAGGGGGACACCCAGTCGATAACATAAAACACATTGGTAGGTTTTAGCATTCATAGTCTGCCCCAGCCCAACTATCGGGACTACTCTGAGCCAGTCTGAAGTATGGTCTTCCATTTGCGATCTCCAAAGGGCCATCTATCTAGAAGATAAGCAGAAGGTGGATTCAACCTCTTTGGTGACACGTGTGAAATATAAATCTGCCAATTTCTTCATGAGTTTGGGGGCAGCAATCTCACAAGAGCTACCCAGAAGGTCGGTCTCCATTTTCTCGTTAAAAACATACATGGCATCATCAAAGGATGACCCGAAGTACCAACACCGGTCGTCGGAGAAGTTCATCAGAAGGTGGCCGATTGGAGTCTAGAAGCAAGGAAGGCATAATTCAAGACATCACCAGCAGCATATATACCAAGCCCCCCAAATTCAAAAGGTAGAGTGGCCAATCTCCATTGCCAATTGCCAAACCCAGGCCCAGAGGCAATGACAATGCGCTCCAAAGAGGAGCAAAGTGCTGCATCGAATGAAACCCGAGCACGTTCAAAGACACGGGGGGAACATGTGCGCATATAGAAATACAACTTGGAAATGTCGGCACATGCTCGGAGAAGCAGCAACTCACATTTGGGATCATTAAGCCTAGCAACAGCGTCCATAAGTTCAATGGTTTTAGAAACCCGTTTCAAAACAAGCTTACTGCTAAACTCAAGATCTATACCAATAAGCCCACCTAACAATTTAACACCATGCAGAGTCCGGGCAATATTAGGCGGGAAAACACCTGCAAGTCTGCTTCTAGGGTATTTTCTTGGCCAAAAAACCTCAGTTTTATCGACGTTGAGGTGTAAACCATATTGAGGTCCATCCATCATAATAAGTTCCAAGGCCTTCCCAACTAACAAAGTATCTCCAATGATCGTTCCATCATCTAGGTACCAAGCTTGAAAGGGTAGAGAAAAGGAGTTTTTGATCTTGCCAGCCAAAGGATGTAGCACTAATGCAAAAAGGAGAGGTCCAAGAGGGTCACTCTACCTCAGGGACGGAGTCAGAACCAAATATGACTGGGTGCACAAAATCTTTTGAATTGCTATACTGGAAACACACTTCGAAGGACCGGGGTGCATTTAAGATGTTTTAGAAAAATCGGTGTTTTTTCAAAATTAACACTATATTGAAAAATCCATGGGGTTCCCGGCACCATGAAACCCCTAACTCCGTCCCCCGCCTACCTTACAAAATGTTGTTATTATTATTATTATTATTATTATTATTATTATTATTATTATTATTATTATTATTATTATTATTATTATTATTATTATTATTATTATTATTATTATTATTATTATTATTATTATGCCTTTTTAGAAAATGTTATAACTTACAAAATGTTGCAAACTTTATACAGTTGTATTCATAACAAAAATATGTTGTTTGTGTAGGAAAAAGATCATATATATACACATTAACGCTCTGTTCTCGAGTTTTCTTTTGTGGGAATAGAAATGATAGGTAAAGAAAGGTAAAGAAAAGAAGTGGAAAGAAAAGAAAGTGGCATTTATATTTCATGTTCTCGAGTTGAAAGAAAATGAACGGAAATGGAAGGAAAATAAACAAAGCCGTGTTCTCGAGTTGGAAGGAAAAGAAAGAAAAAGAAAAGATTATAGTTATGTCTTTTAAACATAGAAATACATCTATAACAAAGATATATAAAATAATGAAGGTTATATAACTTAGTTTATAACAAATAGTTTATGTGTAAATTTGTTTCCTTCCAAATCACCTATATTTGGCGGAAAATTTGGTAGGAAAAAGCCTCTAATTTTCCTATCAAATCCTTCCACTTTCCTTTCCTTTCTGTTTGACAAAAACTCGAGAACACACCAATTTTTCTATTTCCTTCCATTTTCTTTCCTTTCCTTCCAAATATAAACTCGAGAACAGAGCGTAAGTCTCTAATTCCTCTCCTAGCAAACATCAGTTTTCATTTTTATTTTCAACTAGGCTCACTTTAGAATATACTAAATAACTAAAAAAAAATGTGTTTCTCCTTAATAGGCAATGACAACTGTTCATTTATCTTAAATTTAAAACTGCAAAAGCAAGTTTCTTTTTCCGCATCTTAATAAGTTAATAGTATATAAATTAGGCGAGTGCTTGTGTATAGCGGCGAAAATTTAAAGTGGAAAATAATTATCAAAATTGTGGTTAAGTGTTTCGTGTATAAAATGAAGGAATATTGTTTATTGGATCCAAATTTCAACGTATAAGTAGTCATGTAAAGAAAGTAGATGTATGTAAAGTATAATATTAGAAAGAACAGAGAGTGGAGTAGTTATTAATTTTAGAGTTGTTACTTTCTTATATATAATAGAGATAGAGATATAACTACATATTCATTTAGAACAATAAAAAAACATTGCTCGAAAAAAACATTATTGTCACAAAAAAGTACAATTAGAATACATAACTCGATCGATAGATATTTTAATCACAGCCTAATAAAAGATTGATAGTATCTGAAATTATGTTTAGCTAGCTAGGCATCACTGAGACTTGTTTTTAGCTCAAGATATAGTTAGCTCATTAGCTTAATTATCAAATATGGTTCTAAATTTCTAGTCCATGGTTCTCTTATTCAGTTATAAAGGTGTTTAATTTGATGTTTTATGATATGTCTCGATACAGTGGGTGACATGAGGTGGAAATGTTTAGCTCTACCCGACCACTGTGTGTACTTTATGTGTGTACTTTATGACCATTTTGCCCCTCCTGAGCTAATAAAATAAGGGGCAAAATAGCCATAAAGTAGACACATTAAGACAAAAATGGTAGTTTAATACACAGATAAGGAAAAAAAAATTGTTTGATACACATAAAAAGATATAGGTGGTGTTTGGCAACCTTTTGAAAACGTGATTATTTGATTATCACGTTTTCAAAACGTGAATAATCAAGTTTTGGTGTTTGGATGCAAACGTGATTATCATTGAATTTGCCTTCAAAACGTGGTTTTGAAATTAGAGATAGGGACTTACTTTTTGAAAACGTGGTTTTGCAAACATCATTTATGCAAACGTGATTTTTACCCAAACACCCCCATAATGGCAAGTATGATAATTATTATTTTTTTTTTTTAATTTTTTTTTTAGCCCAAAAAAGTATAATTGTTGAAAGCCAAAGGTTGTGCTTATGGGATGTTTTGGATGTGTGCAAGTGTGTTTTGGAAATTATTATTGCAACATGGAGAATTAGAATCATAAACCTATTCTCAAAGTTGACAATCTTAGACTTATGCCAATAACTTGTCACATGATGCTTCAGTTATGATTATTTTGACCCTAGCTAATATTAAGAGAATAGATATTAGAATTACTTTATTGTAGAGCTCAAAGCTGAATATTGAGACTCACAACAATGAATTCAGATAATTTTTTTGGCACTTGAAACACCTCCCTAAACTCAATTAACTCACTACATAAACTAAACATGTGGTGAAGCTCATCGAACCATACATAGAATAACTTATGATTGTCTTCCGTTTTCTCCTTAAGGTGTGTGATTACTGTTTTTTAGTATGCCCGGATCATAATTAATTAATTCATAAATGCATTCTTCTCACTGCCATTTCTCTTAGGTAGGTTTTCTCTTGTTTGAAAGCTAAGAGATTCAATTTTCCATCAAATACTAAGGTTCTTGATAAGTGATTCGGTTTAAAGTTAAGATTTGGTGGGGATTCATGCATGTTGAGCTCGTCTTTACTGGTTGAATTCAAAATGCATACAATTTTAGTAGTTTTGAGATTATGGAAGGTGGTTGTTTTAACCTCAAAACAGCACTTCGCTCTATAATAGTAACTAGTACCAGATTTGACGATGCAAGTGTCAAAAACGTGTTCAGTTTATAACTGTATATGACATATGACTGATAGCCTTGATTACGTTGGAAAGATTGTAGGAAACTTAACACACTGTCAAATCTTTGGATCAGGTGAACTTGTTTCTCTAATCTCTAGAAATTATATCAGCAGCCACGTACTGCTACTCCAGATATTCACTACCCAAAATCTATAAATAAGACTGAATTGAAAAGCTTTAAGAGCTGCTATAGTTTTCAATCAAAAACTACAATTTTCTTGTGATATCATGTAGATGTGATACGTTTCGATTCTTGCTTTTGGATATGTATAGATTACCCGCAAGTTTATGTTCAATTGTCCATATTGTGGTAGTCAAGTTATGGTTATTCAGTACTTGTTAATCTCGCAAAAGTGTTCGATCTACCAACACGTTACTCCGTACAATCTTAAGGAATATATGCCTCATAAACAAATTCATTATCCTACTGGCTCTCACCAACTATGTATCTGACTTTTTGAAGAGACATATATAGTTGACTTAATAAACAAATTGAACACCGACTGGAAACCATCAACGCAGCTCTATTTGCAAAAAACAAATGCTATGACAACCTGTTTTTTATGTAATAAAAAAGTGTAGTCGATTGATATAAATAGGGTGCTAATCTAATCATTTAAACACACAAACACAAGTCTTAGTCTCAGAATAGAAAGGGTCTACTGATATGGGAACCCTTGGGTTGTTGAGGCATTCGCTTCAACTTATGTATGCTTTTGTTTTCTTCTTGTTGGCCACAATTGTCATTGCGGATAAACCGTATGGTTATAGTTCTCCATATGTGTACAAGTCTCCCCCTCCTCCAATACATTCACCACCACCTCCATATGTTTACAAGTCTCCCCCTCCCCCGTCACCGTCTCCACCACCTCCTTATGTATACAAATCTCCTCCCCCACCATCACCTTCCCCACCACCTCCATATGTATACAAATCTCCTCCCCCACCGTCACCTTCACCACCACCTCCATATATGTACAAGTCTCCACCACCGCCATCACCATCCCCACCACCTCCATACGTGTACAAGTCTCCCCCTCCTCCTAAACATTCCCCACCACCTCCATATGTTTACAAGTCTCCCCCTCCTCCAAAACATTCTCCGCCGCCTCCATACGTGTACAAGTCTCCCCCACCTCCAAAACACTCTCCACCGCCTCCATACGTTTACAAGTCTCCCCCTCCTCCAAAACATTCCCCACCGCCTCCATACGTGTACAAGTCTCCCCTCCTCCTAAACATTCCCCACCGCCTCCATACGTGTACAAGTCTCCCCCTCCTCCAAAACATTCCCCACCGCCTCCATACGTGTACAAGTCTCCCTCCTCCTAAACATTCCCCACCGCATCCATACGTGTACAAGTCTCCCCCTCCTCCAAAACATTCCCCACCACCTCCATATGTTTATAAGTCTCCCCCTCCGCCAAAACATTCTCCATCGCCTCCATACGTGTACAAGTCTCCTCCTCCTCCAAAACATTCCCCACCGCCTCCATACGTTTACAAGTATCCCCCTCCTCCAAAACATTCCCCACCGCCTCCATACGTGTACAAGTCTCCCCTCCTCCTAAACATTCCCCACCGCCTCCATACGTGTACAAGTCTCCCCCTCCTCCAAAACATTCTCCACCGCCTCCATACGTGTACAAGTCTCTCCCTCCTCCAAAACATTCTCCACCGCCTCCATACGTTTACAAGTCCCCCCCGCCTCGAAAACATTCCCCACCGCCTCCATACGTGTACAAGTCTCCCCCTCCTCCAAAACACTCTCCACCACCTCCATATGTTTATAAGTCTCCACCGCCTCCGACACATTCTCCACCACCTCCATACGTTTATAAGTCTCCCCCTCCTCCGTCGCCGTCTCCACCGCCTCCTTATGTTTACAAGTCCCCACCTCCTCCTTCACCTTCTCCGGTTTACAAATACAACTCTCCCCCACCCCCAAAGCCCTATTAAAGCACAGTAACAAGACAATATTGACTGGTTGCATCATCATGAAGTTGCCTTGATGCCTTTGAATTCAACTTTTTCTTTATCATGCAGTTATCTTCGTTTATGTATGTTTTAATGTTTCATAAATCATTTATACGTTGTTAATCTTCTTTCTATCAATAAAAACATGTAAATCTTTATTGATCATTAATTTTCTTCTCCTCCTTCGCATTTCCTTTCTTTATATCATAATATTGTTTCGTCTTGCAAGTGTAAACATGAGTTTTCGTCTACCGCTTGTCATGAAACACTGTACTACTAAAAATAAAATTGCCCATGGGTGATAAAAATAATGCAAAATTAATTGTATGTCGATGTTGAACCACATTTCTAATTTCTAAGCAACCAAATGTCTCACAAGTCCTTTCTAATTGATTATGAAGGCTCACATAAGGATTAGTTCTAACTTTTTATTGCACAAGAACAGTCGATGGTATATGAAGTTTATGTGCAATTATGATACTTTGTCAGGTTAGAAAACATTTGGTATGTCTGGACTATTAGCAGCAAAGAAGATTGTAGCAGCAAAGCAGAAGAGAATAAAATTAAAAAAATGAGATTTTTCGTCGCCGGGGTTTGAACCGGGGTCACCGCGTGACAGGCGGGAATACATACCACTATACAGGCGGGGTTTGAACCGGGGTTTGAATCAGGTTAATTATCTCTACCGGCCGACCACTGTGGTACGGTCTGGAAGATGGAAATGTTTAACTAGACCCTTGAATTATATTGTGAATATATTTGAGACATACTAGCTCTGACAGGTTTCGGTAAGGTGTTCAGTTTATCACATATCTTTGTAAAGGGTTGTAGTAAACCAAATAAAATTTCAAATGTTTATATAAAGTTAACGTGTGCGAAAAATTGTTATTATAGTAGTCGTCTGTTCATCGTTACTCCAATAGTCATTACCAATTTTAAATGGGACTGAAAAGCTCTAAAAACTGTACGTGTGTGGTTTATCCGTGATGACAATGGTGGCGAATACGAGGAAAACAAAAGCATAGATAAGTTGAGGCCAATGCCCCAAGCCCCCAAGGTTTCCCAGATAAATAGACCCTTACTTTTACAAGACTAAGATAACTTGAATCGGTCTCATCTAAAAAAGTCTAAAACAACTTGAGATATCGGTAGTCAAAACTGAAGAGAACAATCCCTGCATTTGCGATATGCCTCGACTCATGTATTTGGATATGTATAGATCACTCTCATGTGAATCCTTGGATATGTAGTAGCAGTGTTTGGTTATTTGGTATGTACGTGTTGTTAAACTAGAATCACCATTTTGCCTCATAAACAGATTGAATTATCCTACTAGCACTCACCAATCTACCCTGACCTTTTGAAGAGACACATTTTGACTTATTAGTTTATAAATTGAAGAACACCGAGTGGGAAACCATCAACCCATGTCTCTCTCTCTCTCTCTCTATATATATATATATATATATATATATATATATATATATATATATAAACTATAGAAGCCTGTTTTTGTAATAAAAATGTCACCCGTTTGATATAAAAGGATTGCTAATCAAACCATCTTAACCCACAAACACAAATCTTAGTCTTGTAAAAGTAAGTGTCTATTTAGGGTAAATTGCAAATTTCGTCCCTAATATTTTCGAAAATTGCGAGAAAACCACTGATTTGTTTTTTTCTTCAAAATTGTCCATGAAGCTGATGTGGCATGTATTTTAGCCACCGAGAGCTAACTATTGTTAGTACCCCTGTTAAGTGGCCTCACCCGATTAAGAACTTGAGGGTATAAACGTCATTTCATGTTTCCTTCAAATTTACTCACCAGGCAAACTTCGATTCCTAATGCTAGACTTGTTTCAAACACTAAATTTGCAGCCTACAACTTAACCATTAAAACAACAATAAATCCCAAATCTACTCCATTTACCCCCAAAACAAAAAATTAAACAATACAATTTCCATTCGCTACACACATCCAACCTAACTATGGCAAATAATGATGAGGAAAAGGATTTGTTTACTTGGGCGGATCATTCGTCGAAGAAGACGTGGTCGAAAGTTGTATTGAATGATGAAGTCTTTGAGGAAGTTTTTGCTACATTTGGCGAAGTTATTGCTAAATATAGTTCATATAAGAACATAGGGAAGGAGATGATAGAAGATATTCTTGAATGGTTGTGAAAAAAAAAAACTTACAACGAAGTGCCTATGGGTGGTAGTGGTGCGATATTTATTCCTACCCCTAGAAGTGGAAGTGAAACCGCCAATGACCTTGTTGTAAAGACAAAAAAAGGGAGGGGAAGGCCTAGAAAAAAAAGGTAAGCTTTTGGCATCAATACATAATCCGAATACATTGACATAAAAAATGAAGAGGGGAAGGCCTGTTGGTAGTGGAAGGAAGAGGGATGGGAAGCAAGAGCATGCGGATGTTGGTATGTTAATATATTATAGTTCATTAATGTGTTATTAAAATTTGCTTAAATTGGATGGTATTATCAGTTTGATAGATTAGTATATGCTCATAGTGAGTGTCATGATTGGTAGGTTTAGAATAAACATAGTATTATGGTTCTAAGTGGGTCTTTACAATAGGAAATGTAGTCAATTTAATAGAGTTGTAGTGACAATGAGGCCTGTACATAATGGTGTTGAAATCTGTTCTTAACTGGAATGATTTGAAGTGTCATTATGGTCATGGGAAATGTAGTTGTCACCAGTGAATAATGTCACTATGGTTGGTGAAGTTGGGCACCACAATATGTACATTTCCCTTACTATGTAAAGCGGATACAAATGCTAACCTAAACAGTCCTTCTACACAGTCAACTGGAATGCAAAGTGTGAAGAGTGTTTACAGAAATGCTATACTATGACTACATTTCCTTTACTAAGTAAAGCGGATACAAATGGTAACCCAAATAGTCCTTTTACATAGTCAACTGAAATAGCAAGTGCGCAGAGTGTTTACAGAAATGCCAAGTATTAGTTGTAGAAGTTAAATTAGTTGATTAGCTAGCTTAGTTGACTTTCTTAGTTTGACTAGTTATTGTATAAATAGTTTATCATGTAATCAGTTCTCATTTGAGTGAAATGAAATAATTTTCACATCCTCTCTCATTTCTCAATACTATGCCAAACACACCCATTATCGGTGTGCAAATAATACCCCATACCTCACAAACATATAATAAGAAGTTGTAGTCATGTTGATTGTCATGATATGGAAGATTGTTTGTTTATGTACCACTATTATGCAAATACTAGTGTGTCCTACTATTGATTTCATTTTATCTATCTTTATAAATGACAAGAGAATGAGAAAGGTGAGTGTAGATGAGAGTGTTCAAAAATTTAAGGGATGTAAGAAGATCACAGGTGCTATTTTTTCATAATAACGAGTCGGGTTCTTCTCCTACCCGTATCGAATAGAACACGCTGAGCCAAATCTTCTTCATGTAAAACCTGCTTGATTCAGATCGGGAAAATCGTGTGGTTTTATGAAACCATGTGCTATGTCTCGAATCCGTGGTCAATCCTAATTTCTGATAGGGATAGGGTGAAAATATGGATGACATTTGTGATGATCTAGATGGTAGGATAACAAATCTTGAAGAGTTGTTAAGACGGGCAATAAAGGAAAGGGCATGGGAGAAGGGTAAAAAGTATTCAAGCTTTTATGTAAATACTGTTTTTTTAGTTTGTGTTACAGTTTTAGAGTCTTGATGCTTAAATGTAAATTGTGACAGGTGTAATAGTCTATCAGGATGAAGTTATTTTCAACATGCATAATGGATGATTTGAATTTGGTCCATTAAGGTATGTACAATGGTCTGTTTTTTAAATTTTTTCCTTTATCCGTGATAGACATGTCTTTAGTACTGGCGTGGATAATATGTTGGCACACATTAAGGAAGAAAAATAAGCATTGCTTTTTGTTTATCTGACAAATCATTTGAACAAGGTTTGAAGTTGATTCACACAGACAATAATGTGCATACATTGTTGGAACTAGCTTCAAGGAATGAACATATATAATTATTATTAAATATAAATATTATGATTAAGATGCTATATAGTTGTCCTTTGTGAGAGCTTCATAACAAGCCTTTATATGTCCAAAACGAATTAAGGTGAATGGGATATCGTTGCTCGAAGTAGGGTGTTTGGTACAATTGTCAAGTAGGGTGTTTGGCAACACTTGTTTATATACGTTACAAATTCTTTTGATATTTGTAACTGCATTGTTACATTTGGTTGTATATATTTAAGGAGCCATGAGACCATGAATAGACACAAAAGAAATCCCCAAAAGCTTTCATAACTCTATTTTTTCAGCCATACTTTGGTTATGAATATAAAGTTTAAATATGAGTCATGCAAGACACAAATACTACTCGTAATATTTTGTGGTAAGTTTTCAGCTTGCTAGCAAGATTGGTTTATCATATATTTTTCTTCTAAAATCCTTTATATCAGTTATTTCATATTGAATGACTCATATTTAATTTGCTTTGATGTGTACTCATCATTAATGTCCTCAGCTCGTTGCATCATCTTTGCCATCTCTATGTTGCATCTTTGACGTGCATATACTACTCAACATTTAAGATGAGGTTGTTGATAAATAATGACGACTCATATTTAAGCTATCTCTAACATTTATAGAAGTAAACATGTAGTACTCAACTAAGCTGTCATAGCAGGCACAAAATTGACTACACACAAACACTTTGTGTTGTTTAACCTAACAATGTAGTTGTTCTTCATAACAATGTAGTTGTTTAATGTGTTGGATCTTAAGTATGACCGATATAACGTGCTATTGGATTATAATGATGCGTTCGACATATAAGACCTTTATATTAGGCTAATAGATAATAGAAACCTTAATTTTCTTACACTATATCTTGCGTCAAGAGTTTATATTCTGACTCTACATACATACTGAAACAAATGGGGTTTCAGGCTATTTTTTCATCTACGGCAAATGCCTAATAGACAGCCAACCTATTTTAAGATTGTAGGAAAAACTTTCCAAAATAAAAAAAACCATAATAAAGATACAATACAAGAGAGGACAAAAATTCGTATACTAAAGTTAACATAAACTTAAGTGAATCAAAGAAAGTATATAAGTATATGAACCCAAATTCAAGAATGAGATCGAGGCACATGTTTGATATGTTTCCCTTAATATAAATTCGCCGCCAATTCGTCGTCTATTTTATACAACGATCAAAACAGTACGTTCTACTGCCGGACCTTACCTTATACCTGAAATTCCCATCAATATGATTTATCAAATATAATGCACGTATGTGTGTATTATTTGAGATGGAAGAATTGATGTTTTACGCTTGGGTGTGCTCATTCAGAAGCAAAAAACTTCATCTTATA